>JAJGRW010000181.1:395031-643765 GCA_025461045.1 Carex parvula
CTTGAATTATAACTCAAACCGCAAATATTTCGCTGATATTCCTAGCGGCTTGAATTCTTAATTTTATTACAAGCATTATTTATTATTTTATTACAAACGCTGATATAAACCGCTGATATAAAATTTCAAACCGCTGATATAAAATTTCATTACAAACCGTTGATATAAAATTTCATTTATTATTTTATTAAATGGTAATTTTTCACCGATAACTCTAGAAATTTATTCACCGATAACCCTAAAGTTATTTTTATTACAAGAATTATATTATAAAAACTTATCAATAATATAAAATTTCATTTATTATTTTATTAAATGGTAATTTTTCACCGATAACCCTAGAAATTTATTCACCGATAACCCTAAAGTTATTTTATTACAAAGAATTATATTATAAAAACTTATCAATAATATAAAATTTCATTTATTATTTTATTAAATGGTAATTTTCACCGATAACCCTAGAAATTTATTCACCGATAACCCTAAAGTTATTTTTATTACAAAGAATTATATTATAAAAACTTATCAATAATATAAAATTTCATTTATTATTTTATTAAATGGTAATTTTTCACCGATAACCCTAGAAATTTATTCACCGATAACCCTAAAGTTATTTTTATTACAAAGAATTATATTATAAAAACTTATCAATAATATAAAATTTTATTTATTATTTTATTAAATGGTAATTTTTCACCGATAACTCTAGAAATTTATTCACCGATAACCCTGAAGTTATTTTATTACAAAGAATTATATTATAAAAAATTATCAATAATATAAAATTTCATTTATTATTTTATTAAATAGTAATTTTCACCGATAACCCTAAAGTTATTTTTATTACAAAGAATTATATTATAAAAACTTATCAATAATATAAAATTTCATTTATTATTTTATTAAATGGTAATTTTTCACCGATAACCCTAAAAATTTATTTACCGATAACCCTAAAGTTATTTTTATTACAAAGAATTAGATTATAAAAACTTATCAATAATATAAAATTTCATTTATTATTTTATTAAATGGTAATTTTCACCGATAACCCTAGAAATTTATTCACCGATAACCCTGAAGTTATTTTTATTACAAATAATTATATTATAAAAACTTATCAATAATATAAAATTTCGGTGAAAAATTACCATTTAATAAAATAATAAATGAAATTTTATATTATTGATAAGTTTTTATAATATAATTCTTTGTAATAAAAATAACTTTAGGGTTATCGGTGAATAAATTTCTAGAGTTATCGGTGAAAAATTACCATTTAATAAAATAATAAATGAAATTTTATATCAGCGGTTTGTAATGAAATTTTATATCAGCGGTTTATATCAGCGGTTTGTAATAAAATAATAAAATAATGCTTTGTAATAAAATTAAGAATTCAAGCCGCTAGGAATATTTGCGGTTTGAATTAATAATTCAAGCCGCTGATATTCCTAGCGGTTTGAATTAAAAATTCAAACCGCAAATATTCCTAGCGGTTTGGGTAGAAATAAAAATCTTTTAAAAACCTGGTTATTTATATTAAAATATATTTTTTTTTGGGTAAAAATAAAAATCACGGTTTTAGATATGATGAACCGATGGAGCAAAAGAGCGAACAAATCTTGTGAAAATTTCCCACCAATATGCGGACTTTTATTCATAAAAAAACAATTATTTAGTGAAAATTAAGAATTATTTTAGTTATTCAGTCAAAACAAAATATAATAACGAAACTTTTGGATGTATAGTTCATCTACTAAACCAGGAAATAGACAAGTTAGTTTGTTGATACTTTTATTTTTTCACATGCTCTCTCTCTCTTTTTAATATATATCCAAAAAAAAATTCTCCTAAAAAACGAAGATAGCAGCCTTTCCAACAAACACTACAAAATAGATAAAAGAAGAAAGAAGTAAAAAAAAAAGGGATCATTTTCCAAAAAAAATTGTTTGGTTTAGAACGGGATATTCACAAAAGTGATCTCCACACATTGTGAATTTATAGTAGTTCATACCATACAGTACCAGTACTAGACTACTAGGTATGACACCAAATACCGAAATTTTTATTAATAGAAAATAAAATAAATAAATATCGACATTGAAGAACAATTTGACGGAAATTCGAGATCTAACAAAGACGTTATGGTCCATAACGTTCATGGGACGTTATGGACCATCACGGCCAGACTAGCACCTAACTATCTGCGTTAGTATAACAAAATACGGGCCGTTATGGTCCATAACGGCCAGGGATGCGTTGAAAAAAAAAAAAATCAGGTCGTTATGGTCCATAACATCCAGCTACAGTGATTTTTTTTTTTTTCTTGAATAGTTGAATCTCCCCCCTTTGACAAGGTGACCCGTCATTATGGCGATTCTTATGGCGATTTCCGGAGTGACCTAATTTCGCGACCAATCACCTCCGAGTTTCAAATCTCCATTAACCAAAGTCCACAACAACACTCAACCCCAGCAACGAGAAACAGCATCCATTAACTTCTCATCCATAGTACCCTACCTACTTGCTACAGTGCAACATTCAATTTTTACTTCATTCTCATCTATATTGACTATCGAATTCTCCCCTCTGGCTTACATTTACTACCAAACTTCTCCTCTGGCTTGCATTTACTGCCAACTGTTATTCCTCTGAAAATTACTTCCTAAGTTCAACCAAACTTTTCCCCTCCTCAATTTCTTCTTCATTTCTTCAGCTCTCTCGTACCCTTATCTAAATTGACAACAAACTCTACAATGGCGCGAGAATTCCCGTACTGTACTACCCAAAAGATCAGAAGCTGTGTTTACTTCTAAGAAAATGATATCCACCATCGGATCCTAGAGGACCTAGCAGGATCCATACGTATTATTGCTGAGGGGCGGACTAGAAGGGAGGGAGGCTCTATCCGACATGTGCAGAATTTCCTCACGGAACACTTTGGGGGCAACCCGAGTGACTATCCATACTGGAGATGTAGTCCAACTAGCTTTCGAATCCTGCTCCCACACACAATTAACCAGAACAGTGTCATCGAGCAAGGTAACATCTGGGGAGCTCACAACGGATGAGACTGCTGAAATGGAACACATCATGGGATGCCCGCAGTCAGGCCGGGAATTTCCTGGTCAAGATCAAAATTACACACTTCCCCGAGGAGTTTTGGCACCCATTTTTCATCAGACAACTAGTCTCGCCTTTTGGGGATATACAAAGTACTCATGGAGACAACATTCGGGGCCACAATCACATGAATCTATGCCTCTGGATTCGGTGCATTGACCCTCGACGAATTCCGTACTCTTCTATAATCCCGTATGGCAATCTCTGGAAAGAGTGTGATATCCAGGTCGTCTCATGGGATTATACAGCTGAGCTACCGCCGGATCTGGACCTGCCACCACCCGGCGACAGTGGGGAGATGTATGGACCGCACTCGACGAGCACTGAATACTTCGTCAGGCGGTCTCTGCTTTCTTTCCATGATACAATCTTAGCGTATAACAGGGCTCAGCCATCCTCCCCGGAGCCGTCATCTTCTTCCAACCAAACTGATAGCGGTGACCCGGGTCCACAGCAAACCATGAGGTCAGATTCTGGGACCCGCACACCCATCCCAGGACTGAACCGTGTCCATGCAGTACCCCATAAAGATAAGGCTGGCACTACAATTAAGGCAAAATGGAACCCCTACACTCTGATTGAAAAAAAGGCAGCTCTACAGATTGGTACATACACCATCATGCTCAAAGAGGAAGGGGTCGCCCTAGGTACTAGACCAGCTGCAACAGGGCTGACAGCAGACAATTACGCTCAAATGGAAACAACCTTCCTAGCAACCACCCATATTAAAGTCGGCCAAGTACTGATTCTGCACCTCTCTCAAAATTACATGAAAATGGGTCAGCTGGGAACTGCCAGCAGAAAAGGCACCCCTCGAATTGCTAGCAATGAAAGGGTAACCCTTCATATTGGTACTATCTGTATTATAAAGGAGGGGGTAATGGGGGACAGCTGGGAAAGAGACAAAAACTCTTTTTCCTCTAATCAGCTGGAGCAGACAACCAAAATTTCCCACACCTATCACCTTACTACAAAAGAGCACCACATTAAACCTCAAATCCGGCCCATTAAGACCTGGCAGATCACTCCTCAATTAAAGTCCGACAACAATCTTAATGAGCCCAAAAAAATTAATACCCAGCACCACCTCTCCATCCTGGGCCCTTTTAAGAAACCTCCCGCTTTCCTCTCACCAACACCAAGCCGAATCCAAATCCATCAAACCTCAGCCCACCCGAACTTGACACTGCAAAGTCCCCCCCTCAACCTTTCGAATTCCTGGGCCATGGAACTGTCAGACGATGACTTCATAGAACAGTTCGCAGCCCTGAGCTCAGAATCAACCCAAACAAACCGTGTCCCGCTATCACAGCATGGCGCAACAACCCAAGAATGGCACCTCTGTGTCCTGGCCCGCCTGGTCTCTGACAAGCCAACCCTTCTCTCACAAATGTCATCCACTATGATGAAAATATGGAGCGCTCACCCAAGAACAGACTTCTCGGTCCTCGCTACCAACCTTTTTCTGATTGAGTTTGTTACAAAGGAAGACTTGGCACGGGTGACGCAGCGGGGTTTCTGGACATACCGAGGAGATGCCCTGGTGCTCAAACAGCTCTATGCACAACCAGATCTCACTAAGCCCTCAGTTACACACATGGAGATTTGGACGCAGTGGCACCACATCCCTCCCCGTGCAATCTCGAATGAAGGGATCGCCTCGCTAGCAATTGCTGAAAAAATTGGCACCCCGCTCTCAGATGCCATGCAGGTCTTTGCAAATGGTATGAGTTTCTATAAAATTAAACTACTGGTAGAGATTGATGGGAAGTTGAAGGACTGTCTGCAGGTCACCCACCCAATTCTAGGGGACTTTCAGATTTTCTGATTTATGAAAACTTGAATCGCATCTGTTTGTTTTGTGGCAAGATGGGTCATGAGCAAACTCATTGTGTGGATAAGACCCGCCTAGCCCGACTCAGTTTAGATCCGAGATTTATAGACAGGCCACACATGAGAACCTGTACCCAAAATCGTATCGGTCCCTGGATAAACAATCTGGCCCTACTACCGCTACCCGCCCTCTTACATCCTGGCCCATCCACTGCAAACCCAACAGCCGATTCAAACCCCACATCTCATAACCGGCCGACGGTCCAAGAACTTAATGGTCATACACACCATCCACACCGAAACCGATTACCACCCAGAGCTCGTACCATCCATACCGAACCAAGTTTCAGCTCACTACCAGATGCCTATCTCCTTCAACCACCGCCTGCTAATCCCTCACTCGTGAACCCCTTTCCTGGCAACCCCCACCCGCAAACCCACACCGCCACCTATAGCACAGTCACCGATCACAGCTTCGAGGGAATTGATGATCTCAACACAACTTACAGTGCAATGGATTTGGTTTCAGAATCTGTCCAGCACGCGAGTAAGAAACGTCAAGTGGAGGCGATGTCAACATCGGCTCCACCGGGGCCATGAATCTCTTATCCTGGAATTGTCGGGGAGCTGGAGGTCCCCGAAAAATTCAATTCCTTAAACGAGTCCTCCGCGCAACAAGAGCAAGCGTCGTGTTCATTTCGGAGAGGAAATGCTCTTTTACAAAATCCAAAAAAATTCTACAAGACCTACCGTTCCAGAATAATTCTTTTGTCCCGGCTAGGGGCCTCTCGGGAGGTCTCTGGCTGCTTTGGGATGAAAAAACACAACTTCAAGTAATACGAAAATGCAGATTTTACTTTCATGTCCGAATCTCTTCTCCAACACAACCTCCCTGGACGCTAATTTGTGTCTATGGAGACCCATCTCATAGTTCCAACCACACCATTTGGCAGGAATTTCAGAAGATTATCTCCGATGAGGGCTCGGTTTGCCTCATCGGTGATTTCAACGCGATTGCGGATCAACAAGAGAAGGTGGGGGGCAATCCGCAATTGAACAGTAACAATAGAGGCTTTCAACGGTTCCTTTTTGATTCTGGACTAGTTGACTTGGGATTCAAAGGCCCGGCCTTTACCTGGACAAATCGGCCACATGCTTCCGATGCAATCTTTGAAAGACTGGACCGCGTGGTGGCAACTTCCCAATGGATACAATTGTTCCCACAGGCATATGTAAATCACCTACCTCGAGTACATAGTGACCATGCACCTGTCTTGCTTCGAACACACGATAGACCGACCAAACCAAAGAAATTTCGCATGGAGAATTGGTGGCTGCGTACGGAGGGGTTTCAAAATTCATGGGCCGCAGCCTGGATCGGATCACGAGGCCAGCAATGGGGGCAAAGAATTAAGCAAATGTGTGACAGCATGCGAAACTGGGCAGACCAACAACAAACACCACAAAACCGACTGCATAGTCTGAACCGCTGTTTGCTGGCGCACCAAACACTGCATCCGCACCACCAAAATCCGGGATACGAACATGAGTTAGTTTTGCAAATTAATAAGGCTGAAGAAGATCTAGCCTTGTATTGGAGACAAAGGTCCAGAGCTCAATTGCATTGCGAAGGGGATAGAAATACCTCCTACTTTCACATGATGGCAACCCAGCGAAGAAAGGTCAATATGATTAACCAGATTCGGACAACAGATGGGACACTGGTGGTACATGAAACTGAAATCAGGAGAGCCTTTGTGCAATACTACAAGGCAATTTACTGTGGAAACCCGAACCAGCAACAAAATCCAGCCCCATTCTTTCAACAGTTCCAACCGACAACATACCCGACAATCCCCCTGACCGAACACACTAAGCTCACCGCCCCCCCTCAGAGTTGGAGATACGCGACACACTGTTCACCATGAGCCCGGATAAGTCCCCCGGTCCTGATGGGGTGACGACTGCTTTTTTGCAACAGAACTGGGAAATTTTAAAGGCTGACATAGTGGCAGCAGTACATGAAACTTTCCAAACAGGCTTAGCCCCCAAGGAATGGCTGACTTGTCACATTGTTCTCATTCCCAAGGTGCCGGAACCACTGACTATGAAGGACTACAGGCCGCTCACGGTAGGGAACACGATTTACCGCTTGCTCATGAAGATTGTGGCCGCAAGGTTACAGCGACACATGGGGAAGCTCATATCGACAAATCAGACAGCCTTCCTGAAAGGGCGTAACATTGCGGATAACACAATCTTAGTACGTGAAGTCATACACTCATTCCACACTGGTAATTACAAGCCCAAGTCCTTTATGCTGAAGGCGGATGTGAGCAAAGCATTCGATACGGTACAGTGGCCCTTCGTGATAGCGGCCATGCAAGCAGTTAACATACCTCAAAAACTGATCGATTTGGTTATGTCATCTATGCGGGCAAGCAAAGTCACTATACTTGTCAATGGTGAAGGGCACGGGTTCATCACCCCGAATCGAGGATTACGGCAGGGCTGTCCTCTATCCCCGTACCTATTTATTTTGTCTATGGAATTCTTGTCAAAGCAGCTGCACTTAGCCACACAACAAGGGTTGATCAAGGGAATTAAGCTGGCGGCCACAGCACCAAGGGTAACGCATACCATGTATGCGGACGATCTAATTATCATGGGTGAGGCAAGTTTGGAGGAGGTAAGACAGTTCAAGGTGGTACTTGAGAGCTTTGCTAAGCACTCGGGCCTCACTATTAACCCGGATAAATCAATGCTGTGGTTTAGCAAAAATTGTGGGGAGGCATGCTCACATGACATAATGCAGGACCTTGGGGCAAGAATGGCAGATGAAAGAGAGAGGTACTTGGGAGTGTTCATAACACATGGCAGGGCGAATCAGGATCTTACACACACATTACTGTTACAAAGAATGAGAGACCGACTGGCGGGCTGGAAACTTAACATGCTCTCACATGCGGGCCGAGTCGTGCTAATCAAATCAGTCCTGGCATCACTACCGGTCTATTTCATGACCATCGGTAAAATTCTGACAAAGACAACCAAAGAGATCACTGGTTTGATGCGGCGTTTCTTATGGGGAACTAAGGAGGGCAAGAAGTGCTTTGCACTCATTGCTTGGCACAAACTGCACCACACGGCTGAAGAAGGTGGCCTAGGGATTAAGGATCTCAAATTATTCAATGAGGCGCTCTTATTAAAACTAGTGTGGCAGGTGGCGGGGAATGAAAACAAATTGTGGATAGCGGTATTTCGAGCTAAGTACTTTGCAAGAGGGGGGTTCTGGTCGGTCCAGACAAAAGCTGGCACTAGCGCTCTATGGAGAGCCCTACAGGACCTCAAACCTATGCTCAAGCAAAATCTCAGATGGAGTGTCGGCGATGGGAAGCTAATAGGGGCTCTCAATCAACCGTGGTATGACGGTTGGGAAACACAGAGGGTACTAACAAACGAGCAGAGAGACCTGACAGTGGCAGCCCTGTTTAATCATGTCACACAACAATGGGATTTGGACAAGATAGGGCGACTGATGGGCAACCATGTAGCTACTTTGATACAAAATACAGCAAAAAAACCAAAACTACAGCCTCTCGTTGGAGACAAACTCATATGGATGGTGAGCAAGCGGGGGTCCTATACCACTAAGGAGGGTTACAAGATGCTACGAGAAGCAAATTTGGTGATACCAAACTATCCAGAGGATAAAAAACGGGCATGGCGAAAACTAGGGATGTGGAAGGAATTAATACCAAGGGTGAGGCTGTTTCTTTGGCGCGCAATCCATGATGGCCTCGCTACATCAGATGAGATGCATCGACGAATACCAACGATGGACCCCACATGTGCTAGATGTGGTACCGAAAATGAATTCCTTTCCCACTTGATATTCTACTGTGCAGTGTCAAGGGCAACATGGTTTACATCTCAATTCGCCTTGAGGGTAGACACGGTTCCTCGGGACTTCGCACAAGCCTTGTTACAAATTACATCCCAGTTACAGCCGTCACAAATTACCACGTTTTGCAATACAATATGGATGCTCTGGAAGGTCAGAAATGAAGAACTGCTTCAGGCAAAAAAACCTACGCCATTGGAAGTATTGGCGAGGACTCGCTTACTGGAGCGAGACCACGTGTTGCGTGCGGTTCCACCAACCACAGGAAGAGACACAACAGTAAGCATACAAGGCGGGTCGGTACCGGTTCTCATTGACGCCTCATGGGACTCAACGAAAAAGGCGGGCATAGCTATAATCACCTACGACCAAGCGGGCAGGTTGCAAAAGGTGCAGGGGACACATACCACGGCCAACAATGCGCTGCATGCCGAGTCCGAGGCTTTGCTGGTTGCACTTCAACAGTGTACCGGTACCGGGTCTGATAGGCGCAGGTATGTCATCTTCTCTGACTGCAAGCTGCTCGTTCATGCGGTACTCACAGACCAGACGGATCATTTACCTTCATGGATGGCACAAGAAACAGTGGTACGTTGCATCAATCAACACAAGGAGTGCAGAGGGAGAGTTCTCATTGAGCATGTTCCAAGAGCGAAATTGAAACCAGCACACTATTTTTGCAACAAGGCGCGGCGAGAAGGGATCAACTTCCAAGGCAGACCACCGGATGGCACAACTGAATTCATGCAAATCCCAACAGTACTGAACACAAACCACTTCAGGTTTGTGGCGGGTACACGGTAATTCAACCAACTCCAATACTCTGCCAACCTGGGGAGATACTCTCACAGGCACGACACGGGGCAGTTTGAAGCACATGAGCAACAACAATGATATGGTCTGTGACCTATCTTTTAGAATGTTTTACTCACAATAATTGTTAACTAGCAACTTTATTCTCTCTAGATAGGTCCTTTAATTACGGTGTTTTTCCTTCTGGTTAGAGGTTTTAGTAGTCACTGGTAATCTAGTTACTGGAGATAGATTTTCAGTTGTAATGTACTCTATTATGTTTTAATCAATGCCTACGGGCTTCTCATCAAAAAAAAAAAAAAGCTACAGTGATTTTTTTTTCAAAAAATCACAAACTGAAGCAAACATAAAAAAAAAAACACTGTAGCTGGACGTTATGGACCATAACGTCCAGCCACAGTGTTTTTTGTTAATTAGAGATCATTAGTGATCAGATTAATTGGACGTTATGGACCATAACGTCCAGCTACAGTGCCCTGGACGTTATGGACCATAACGTCTTTAGTTGATCTCGAATTTCCGCCAAATCGTTCTTCAATGTCGATATTTTTTTATTTTATTTTCTATTAATAAAAATTCGGCACCAAATACAGTACCAGTGTACCAGCATGTTTCCGAACAAATAATTGTAGGTGTCAGAGTATGGACAAAAGTCTGTAGAGATTCGTGCAAAGGAGTTACGAAGAGCCTTGCATTTGAAGCTACTTGCTCATTGTATCATTAGTTCATAATGTCATTTTTCATAAAATGGCATTAGTTCACTAATTATTACAATTTACAAGCTGGCTAGTAAAATATTGGGAGAGATTCTTTCCCTTTGGATTGCATCTAAATTGGATTCTGGAGAAAAAAGAAGGAAGTAATACAAATGTTGGAATTTTTTTTGGCAAAATGTGACTTCAAAATGTTGGTCTCGTTTTATTTGAAAATGTTAAAATTACTATTAACGTAGGTTCCTCGTTAACCTTGTACAACTGGAATGACATGAGAAACCCGGCCCAAATTAATATGAGGCCTTTCTTTTCAAAATAATAGTCCAACATTTGTTGTATTCTTATCACAAAAAAGAACTCTTTCATAGGGTTTAGGGCTTTTATCTGATTTTTTTTTTTTTTGATAATATTATGGACTATGCAAAACAGTGAAATTTTTAATTTTAAAAATAACTTCCCTATACAAAACTTAAACTAAAATAAATAAATTAGCAAACAATTCATATATTATGAATATTTATTCAAGTGCCTATTTATTTTTTAAATAACAAACTTTCTACAAATTTTAAAGCAATAAAGCATAAATATATTAAGTATTATACTATCAACATCTAAGGATATTCATATTATTTCATTTTAAAGAAAATTGAGCACTATGTAGTAAATTAGCTGTTAATGCGGTCATTATCACTGATTGTACTGTTCGGGAGGCCGATTTTCATAACTAAAAATTCAAATGCTACAAAAAAAAAAAAATGAGTCCCCCATGATTTTATCCAAAATTTTAATCCTCAAAACATGTATTATATTTAACATAACATGAAACCTAGTCTACAAATGAAATCATTCAATTCAATTATAAGGAGCATCCGAATTAATTTAATAGGCCAAGTTTAAGTGTCAAAAATATCCAAGGAGTTGTTAGAGCTGTTAATCTAACAATCTATTTTTCAAGCCACCAAGGACTTTGTGTTGTTGACTTGATGCCTTTCTTTCTATTTTCATGCATTTTTTTAAGTATGTGATTGGCTTCATTAGATGAAGGATCCTCTCTAGAGTCAAAAAGGGATTGTTAATTAAATGTTTTGTTGATCATTGATGATTCTTGTACCTGAATTAGTAGTATTATTTAATTATTGTACCTCATTTAGGAGTGTACATATTTGTGGAAATAACAATAGCACTTGCCACTTCTCATTTAATAAAGAAGTTATGCTTACTCAAATTGTAAAGCTAACCCTCTACAACAACCCCAAAAAAAAAAAAAAATAGAGAAGATTAATTGAACACTTAGTTTGTCTTGTTTTGTTTTGTTTGAACAGATCTACTTTGTTTTTCCTCTTTCTTGAAGTTATCCTAATACTTTTTTCTTAAAAGAAAGTATCTTTTTGAACTTATTATTGCAATTCCTGTCTTTGATTTCAAAATTTCATTGGATAAATTTATCGGCTCTTTTCGGCTCTAAAATCATCCAAGTGAATTTTAAGAAGAGAAGCTACATGATCTCTTTTCTGTTTGTCAATGACAGAGACTCATAGAGTATAAATTTTAGAAGAAAAAAAACTCCTATGCGTTTATATTTATGATCTAAACAGTATTCGCTTCAGAATTTTTTTTTTTTTTTAAGTGTACATGTGCTAAATGCCAGCGATCTGCAACACAGACACTGAAAGCAATCGCCACAGAAAATCTTTGATAGCACAACAAACAATTTGCCTGTCTTCGCTGAATTCAGATCTTTCCCGGTACCGTAACAGGGAATCTTTTACAATTACTTGATCTGGACCGTTCTTTTTAACCTGGCACGAATCTTAAAGCCCAATACTAATGCCCCCTCCGTCAGCCCGAATCTCAAAGCGGCTGAGAGTTAATCTCAAACCGTAAAGTGAAGGGAATCTTTTACAGTAATGGAGAGGATACTTGTCCGAGACATTGTCCGTCTTTGGATAGGCATCTCTTTGCAAGACAACAAGGCTATGAAAGGAATAATTATGGTTTAATTTCGAATTGGTGATTGATCCACGTGTATCTTTTCCTCTCAAGTCTCAACAGAGCAATTTCACCAATTTGGGGAGAACGGAGTAGGTCTGATGGCTGATGCCCATCGGATCTACTTTTAGGTTCAACGAGCATGATGACTATCCGATCTAATTTAAGATTTGTGTGCACGAAAATTGATACAGACACAAAATTTAAAGTTTTCTGCACGAATTTAAAGTAAATTGACGGTGATTAAACCCATCGAACCATAGTAGGTTCGATGCCCATCGGACCTACTCTCAAGTGCAATTTGGGGCTTGGTTTCCTTTCAATCGAGGGAAAGAAGACGAGTTTGCCACTAGTTATTAATTTATTATTGATGCTGTACCAATTTTTGATAATTACATCTGACTTAAATAGTTAAATAATCGTTGTCAGTAGTACATGAAAATATTAAAGATTAACTTATTATTTGAAGAAAATTCAAAGACTAATTTAATGCGAATAAATTTTTAAAACCAAATTGAATTAAAAAATCTAATTTAGTTTTAATTTGAATTTTCCCAAAATGAAAAAGAAAGTATTTTATATATAACTTTTTAAGAATTAGTTTTTTCCACTTTCAAACAAAATACATCGTACAGTCAAATTATCATTTCTGTTTACCTTTTTTTTCTCATTTTTTTGAGGGCTCAAATGTCCCATTGCTTCATGCCTTAATTGTACTCCAACATCTTTATCTTTAATTTTCAAGTTCAAACAAAAGATTTGAACCACTCAACATGATATCCACGTTAAAATATGCTTAGATATGAAATTTTATATTTTTTGAAATTTTTTTTACTGTATCTTAAGATAGGTACAAAATCACTGTTTTTCAGCAAATTGTGGACCATCTAAAAACAATGATTATGTACCTATCTTAAAATATAGTAAAAAATTCAAAAAAAATATAAAATTTGGTCTCCAATCATATTTTAACGTCAATATCATGTTAAACGGTTTGAATTGTCTGTTTGAACTTTAAAATTGAATATAAAGATATTGGAGTACGATTGGAGAATAAAGCAATGAAGCATTTGAGCCCTCCTCATTTGTGAATAATATATGTCTATATGTCAAATTGTCAACTAAACAATGTAAGTGCTAACGGTTATATATGTCAAATTTTCAATGCTTTGACTTGTAATTTCTGATGTTCTAACTTATAATTCTAATTACCAATTAAAATTTAACAAATTTATTTCAATTTTAACCTTAAATTTAATCCGAATTACAAATCAAACATTCAGAGGGGCACAAAAAAAAAAGTTTCAGGGAGGAAGAGGCAAAGTCGGTCGGGACCGATAGATCTCCACTAATACTCAAAATCCAGAAGGACAGTTGCACCCTGAATAATAATTTGAAGGACTATGTGGGTCCACCCCTGAATAATAATATCTTGTAATTGCAGACATATAGCTGTTTTTATGTACACATTCCTCGGATATGTTGTATGAAAATTTTCTTACATTTTAGAATTTACACTCACTTGTGCAAGATACATTTAGACAATTTTACTTTAGATATAATTGTTGACAATTATTATGCATTTGTTGAAGTCAAGAAATATTTAGAGCTGTTGTTTTAAATTTAAATTTTATAATTTGAATTCTCAAATACATATCTAACAATTGTAAAATTTACTCTTGAGTATTTTAGAATACATACTTATTGCATTGTTTATGTGGTCCATTCATGCTACACATTTTTATATCTCTGTTTTCGAAGCTCAAATAGGAGATCCGAACAGCTCAAACATGATATCCATATTAAAATGTGCTTGAAGACCAAAATTATATTTTTATAATTTATTTACTATTTTTTTAGATATGTACAAAATCACTTTTTTTTAAATGGTAAAAAAGAATAAAAAAAATTCAAAAAATATAAAATTTGAACTCCAAACACATTTTAATATGAAAATCATATTAAGCAGTTTAAATCAAAGATACAAATATAAAGTCTGAATGGAACACACCATCAACGAGACATTTTTAACCCTGCTCTTTTTTGAAAGTTGGCAAAAACATTTCACAATAATTATGTGGTACAAGTTTCCATATTTTAAGGCAGGTACAAATTTCAACATTTTTTGTCAACGAAATGAAGCTGTAAAAGCAATTAAACACGTGATTTTTTTGTCTCTTTGGGACACTAACAGGGACCGCTATATATATATATAGTCGACGATGCTTTTCTACTTTGATGTTTTCACACCCCGTTAAAATATTTTAGGAACTTTTTTAAGATCTAAACCCTAGTTCTATAGAGTAGGACTGGGATATTTTTAAGTTCATCAATTTTTTTTTTATGAATTTAGTTAAAAATTTAATCAAATTAGTTTTAAACAATAAATTTAAATTGTTGAAATTGATCTACTTCACATGCAAAATTTATAAATTAATTTTGTATAAAATTAAGCGGTTCAAAAATAATAAAAATTGAACATGTCAAAATTAACTTATATTTTTTTACCGTTTAATTTTATTCTAAATTAGTTTGTAAAAAATTAAATTGTTGTATGCAAAATTGCAAATACATCACTCGTGAAGTATAGATAGGTTTCAACAATGCAAAATTTATAAATTAATTTAGTATAAAGTCAAACGGTTAAAAAATGATAAAAATTGAACATGTCAACATTAACTTATATTTTTTTTTTACCGTTTAACTTTATTCCAAATTAGTTCGAAAAAAAATTTAAATTGTTGTATGCAAAATTGCAAATACATCACTCGTGAAGTATAGATAGGTTTCAACGATGCAAAATTTAAAATTAATTTAGTATAAAGTCAAGCAGTTAAAAAATGATAAAAATTGAACATGTCAACGTTAACTTATAATTTGCTTTTACCGTTTGACTTTATTCTAAACTAATTCAAACAAATTTAAATTTTTGTATGCAAATAAATCACTCGTGAAGTATAGATAATTTTCAACGATTTAAATTTGTCATTTTAAATCAATCTGATAGATTTTGAAGCTAATATCACTAACATGCTATACATCTATATATGTGCAATTGTGCATTGCATCTTTAGTGAAATTAAAATTGTGATTGTCTGATTTTCAATTTATGTTTAGTTTTGATAATTAAAAGCTGAATAAAAGGAACAAACAAGATAAAATCAAAATATTATTAAAAAAATGCGTTATTATTATTATTATTATTATTATATTGCACATATTATTACATTAAATTACCTATTTATTTTCATATTATTGGTTATAAATTGAAAATTACAATAAAAGATCATATTATTGTTAAAAATTATACATTTAAAGAAGTAGCATTTGGTCTAGTGGCAAAAACACATGATCTCTGATGTGAGAGGTCATGGGTTCAAAATCCAGACAAAAGAAATCTATTGCTGTAATAATAAAGATATAGAATTTGAAAGCTTGATCAACATCTTTCTTTAAAAAAAATGAAATATACATGTAAAATCTGAATAAGAAGTTTCTTGTAAATATCAATATGTAACTAAGAATTTGTCTCTGAAAAAATATATTTGTAATAATAGCGACCGTATTTTTCTATTTATTTGTAATAATTGCATGATTTTCTATATATTTGTAAAAATTGCATGAGACAACGGGCTCTTGAGCAATATTTTACTTTATTTTTCTTAGAGGAGAGTTCAAATGTCTTCATTTTTTGTGTCTCCATCATACTTCTATTTTTTTAAAATTTAATAACTTAAAATTAAAAACATAAACACCAAAATAAAACTGTTTGATGTGATATATGCTATTTTCTCTATGTACTCATAAAAAAAATATCACATTTTAATTTTGTTTTTATATGAATAGATTTTGTTTCTGCCAATAGAGACATTTGAACCCTCATCTTTTTCTTATGACATGTTTTGTTTGTCGGTTTGTGGGTCATAATTTTTTCACTAAAATAGAACAACAACATTATAACTTCACTTTTCACTAAAATAGAACACCAATATAACTCCGACATTTTTATTAATATCCAAAGTTTAATACAAATTATTAATTATACTCAGATTTCCAAACTTTCGCTAAAAATACTCTAGCCGGCCAGAAAATGGCCGGCTTACTCCCTCCCTAAGCCGGCCATTTTCTGGCCGGTTTGGTACCTTTTTTTTTTTTTACCCGCATTTCACACTATATATACTCCCATTTTCTCTCTCCTTCTCACAACTCTCTCATCTCACAACCGGATTTGAGCTCTTCTTTGAGGTAATTTTTTTTTATCTAATTTAATTTGTAATTTATTTATTTTAGGGTTTAGGATTTAGGGTTTAGGTGTTAGAATTTAGATTATATTGTTGTAATTTAGTGTAATTAGCTAAGTTGACCAATATTTAGTGTATTTTGGTCATTTTGACCATAATTAGACTGATTAAGCGTAACTTTACCGAAATTAGCACAGATGACCAATATTTAGGGTATTTTGGCCTTTTTTATCATAATTAGGCTCATTAAGCGTAATTTCACCGAAATTAGCACAGATGACCAATATTTAGAGTATTTTGGCTTTTTTTACCATAATTAGGCTAATTAAGCGTAATTTAGAGTAATTAGCACAGTTGACCAATATTTAGGGTATTTTAGCGTTTTTTACCATAATTAGGCTAATTAAGCGTAATTTAGTGTAATTAGCACAGATGACCAATATTTAGTGTATTTTGGTTATTTTGACCATAATTAGGCTGATTAAGCGTAATTTTACCGAAATTAGCACAGATGACCAATATTTAGGGTATTTTGGCCTTTTTTACCAAAACTAGACTAATTAAGCGTAATTTAGTGTAATTAGCACAGTTGACCAATATTTAGGATATTTTGGCCTTTTTTACCATAATTAGGCTAATTAAGCGTAATTTAGTGTAATTAGCACATATGACCCATATTTAGTGTATTTTGGTTATTTTGACCATAATTAGGCTGATTAAGTGTAATTTTACCGAAATTAGCACAGGTGACCAATATTTAGGGTATTTTGGTCTTTTTTTATCATAATTAGGCTCATTAAGCGTAATTTCACCGAAATTATGTTATTTTAGACATCAGGATGCCTAGAGCACGGTCTACCCCGCTTGACAAGCCGATCAGTACCAGCAGCACGGAGCACATCAGTCCTCTTCTGTGGATTTCCCACAGCGAGCACCGAGTCTCACTGGCTTCTCGTGAGGTACGTTCTTTTTCTTAGATTTTCTTTAAATTTTGTTGGGTTTAAATTTTATTATGTTATCACCATGCGGATTACCTTTTTCAACGCAGGACACGGATCTTCTAGATGTGAAGTTGCGGTGCGTGCACATGAAGTACTACGATGTGATGGAGCCGTACCTCGTCAACCTGGGTCTCTATCAGGTTGTGGACATTGTGCGGACCGAGAAAAGCATCATCAATGCTTCTCTCATCGCTGGACTGGTGGAGCGATGGCGTCCCGAGACGCACACGTTTCACATGCCGTTCGGAGAGATGACGGTGACTCTCCAGGATGTGAGTGCTCTCTGGGGTTTGCCTATCCGTGGCACACCCGTCGGCGGCGTCTCTGACAGCACCAGATTCGCAGGTTATGTCGAGGAGTTGTTGGGAGCTGAGCCTTCCTATGTCATTGGGGAACATGGGAGGTCGAAGTTCCATTTGCGGATGACGAGGTTACGACAGCATTTCATCGCGGGTCTCTCGGCAGATTCCACCGAGCTGGAGATTCAGAGGTAAATTTTATAACTTGTTTCTACTAATCAATTTATAATACGATGATTCTATTAGAATTATTATATGTTTTGTATTGCAGATATACACGGGGCTACGTGATGGGCCTTTTTGGTTCTGTCATGTTTTCTGATTCCAGCGGTGACCAGATGCCGATGATGTATCTCCCGTTGCTGATGAACCTTGAGCGGCCGTCGACGTACAACTGGGGTGGGGCTGTCCTGGCGTATCTGTTCTCCCACCTGTGACGTAGTAGTGAGGTAAGTTACCAACTCTTATTTTAGTGTAAATTACTTAATCAATCAATCCATCAAAATACACTGACGTGTAATGTTTTTGAAAATGCAGCCGAAAGCGAAGCAGATGTACGGGCCGGTACTCCTGCTTCAGCACTGGTCGTGGTCACGGCTACCGGTGGGCCGTCCTATCCTCAATGAGACGCCAGATTGGGGAGAGCCAGATGTGTTTAGATGCCCGGCATACGCCAAGAAGTGATACGGTTTCCACCACTACCAGGATCGGACCCACGATGCTACCGTTGGGATCAGGCCAGTCCGGTCAGAGCTTCAGAGTTTGCCTGAGGTTCTTGTTGAGTGGACGCCGTACGATCAGTTGTACGAGGAGTTTCTCTTGCCGGGCAGTGTGACTGACGAGCAGGAGCGGGCGATGTGGTTCTATCGAGGTCCACTCATACATTTCTGGACAGTGGAGCACCACTATCCAGATCGGGTGCTCCGTCAGTTTGGTCGAGCGGCGTTGATTCCCAGAGATCCATCTTTGCCGAGTTCCACGCACAGAGACCTGCACAGGTAAGTCGTAGTCTATTGTATTTATTGTTAAATACATCATATTACTTGATAGATTTTTATTGCAACTAACGTCTTCCTTACAGCGTTACCCACCGAGGGCGACTGGATAAGGACTGGAGCACCCATTACGATGCATACTACAGGACGGCCCAGGATCCTCAGTATATAGACTTCTATCACGAGCCAGATGTGTATCAGCAGACCCAGGGGGATCTCCAGTTGAGGTACCGCACCCTCAAGAAGAATGCGAATGTGGTTGAGGATGCCGGGCACGGTGGAAAGATCATCGGTATGCTGCGAGACGCCAGAGAGAACATCAACTGGCGTGAGATAGATCCGCAGGAGCCCGACCCGAGTCCGGTTCTGCTTGATGATATGCCATCTTCCCCCAATTCACATTCAGAGTGGGACTACCATCGTTGGGTATTGTCCGACATTGGGTGGACGGCATGGTACGACGAGCATGGACGTCCGGTGCAGTCTTATGTATGTCATACTTCAGTATCTGTCAGGTTCTAATAAATTTCTTCATTCAGATCAAATTTAATAATTTATGTGTATGATTGCAGGGTCCAGCAGAGATGCCACCACAGCCACCACCTGCGGAGACCGATACTTCTGAGTACGAGTCCCTCTCGTGCAGTCTCCATGAGTTCGAGGAGAGTTTCATGTCGGCACCGGCATGGCCCCGATATGGCACAGAGATGCCGCATGATGGAGAGGCTAGTGGTAGCGGGTCTCATACTCAGACTGCCTTTGGGACTGAGTTCCCCGCATCTATCTTCGCTACACCTCCGCTAGTACCGACAGTCTCCACGGACGATGCCAGATGGGATACTGCCGAGCAGATACTCAGGTCCGCCGATGCTATTGTGGAGGCCGAGAGAGACAGAGTCTGGCCGCGCTGGCGCCGGGCGAACGCCGGAGTACCGCCTCACCGATATTCCCCCTCTCCATTTTAGTTGTATTTTTACTAATTTTGTACTATTTATATTTGATATACTATTTATGTTTGGTATATTTGGATTATCCTATATTTCGGTTCTTGTGTATGTGTGATTTTATGGTACTATTTTTATATTTTACAGATCAAAATAAATTATCAATATTAAACAGAAAATATTACAACATTAAAATAGTAGCACAACATAAAAAAAATAAACTCATCAAGATTAAACAGACTTTTTTATTAATATCCAAAGCTGAATAAAAAATTTTGCGGTAAAAAAAAAAAAGGTACCAAGCAGGCCAGAAAATGGCCGGCTTAGGGAGGGAGTAAGCCGGCCATTTTCTGGCCGGCTTGGATATTTTTAGCGAAAATTTGAAAATCTGAGTATAATTAATAATTTGTATTAAACTTTGAATATTAATAGAAATGTCGGAATATAACTCCACCGTTGCAATTTTATTAATTAAAGTTGTAATTCACCAAATGCTTTCACATGTCACTATCATATCTTTATTTAAAAATAAAATAAAATCATCATATGTGATTTATATTAATTTTTCTACAAATGCACAAAAAATTATAGTATTTCAACTTTAATTTGATGAGAATATAAAATTTTAAAAATTAATGTTAAGAAATTGTCCGCACAGTTGAATTTTGCATGCTCTTCGTTCAAATCCATTTATATCCAATATCTATTTATTTTTAAAACATATAAAGTTTAGAATTTTTTGTTATTAGAAAATTAAAAATTATAGGCACGACGGAGACAAAATAAAATGAAGCATTTGAACCCCTCCTCATTTTAGAATTGAAGATATAATAAAGACATGAAAATAAAAAGAGTGAGGCTATGGTACTTAGCAATGCGTGGATTGTTCCGTGCATTGGATTCATATATCCGTCTTCAAAACCCTAATAGTCGATCCAAACCGCTCAACGTTATTATCATATGAAAATATACTTGGAAACCAAATTTTATATTTTTTGAAATTTTTTACTATTTTTTTTGGTAGGTAGAAATCACTACTTTCGGATGGTCCATACATTTTAGATCAAGTGATTTTATAATTGTCTCAAAAAATAGTAAAAAAAATTCAAAAAAAAATATAAAATTTGGTCTTCAAATATATTTTCATATAATAATAATGTTGAGCGGTTTGGATCGACTATTTAGACTTTGAAAATGGAGATATGAATCCAATACATGAAACGATCCGCACATTGCAAAGTACCATAGCCTCACTCAAATAAAAATATTGAAACCCTCCTTTTCTTGCCTACATGCTTTTAATTGGTTTTGGTTAGCAAAACTATAAATAAAGAAAGTAATACTATCATGTAATTCTAAACTGACTAGCCAAAAAAACAAAAAACAAAAAAAAACACTCGTCTGTTTGTTTAGTTTTATTGGAGAAATTTACTGATTCCAACACATACTGATCATGTTTAACTTAAGATAACAGAGTAGGTCCGATGTCCATCGGATCTACTTTTAGGTTCAACGAGCATGATGACCGTCCAATCTAATTCAAGATTTGTACGCACAAAAATTGAAACATACACATACAGAGTTTAAAGCGTTCTGCACGAATCTTAAAGAAAATCAACGGTGATTAAACCCATCGAACTAAAGTAGGTCCGCTGCCCATCGGACCTACTCTCAAGTGTTAACTTAATATCAACTAAACTAGGAACAATTGTACATGATTCCAAATCCAAACAATACAGAAGAAATACTCGATAAATATACCTTTGTTTGAGATTAATATATAAAATAATTCAAAAATCTTAAAAAAAACCAAACGATTAAATATTAATAGCGTTTAAACCTAAACAAACCCAACATCCTCCTTTCATTTTCTACAATTAATATCCTTATCCACAAGCATCTAAATACACAATTACAAGAGAAACAAATAAGGCAAATTTATCAATGTTGGATATCGTTGCTATCCTTGTAAAGAAAATTGCAAAACCTCCCTTTCAAATTTCAATTGAGCCGCCACACAACAAGCAATCAGTCAAGTGTATCAATTTAGAACCTTATAAGAAAGAACTACTTCCAACACAAGTAGGGGAATTGTTAATTTGAAGACTCAAAAGAAAAAAAAAAAACCTTACTATTTATATAATAATATGGAGTGGGGCTATGATACTTTCTAATGCACAAATATTATAAGTAAAATTTTGTTGGGGGTAAATTTTGAGAATATTCGGATATTAAAATAATTAATAAATAAAATAAATCAAGTTGAATGGATAATACTTGGATCGTGTACAAGGTATTGTTTCTAAGTGTAGTCTGTTTCATTGTGCAAAATGAAACCACAACAAAGATAATTCGAAGTTGTCATTTCTTAGGCACGGTTATTGAAGTGACTCGCGATAACTCCGCAATATTTAACAATTAATTATAATTTAATCATTTGAGATATATGTAAAAGGTGATGTGGGTGAACAAAGAATATATTTTCTTTTTTCTTTTCTAGTGGAAAGATGAGAGAGCAAATGATAGAACATCTTTCCTTTTCTTTTGTTTATGCTCTAATCTCAAAAACAGAGTGGAGAAAGAGAATACTTACTAATCAGCTGTTTCGGTTTAAATAAGGATAAGAAAGAGGAATTAACAGGGGCCTCTTCAATTATATTTTTTTAATTTATATTAATCGGTATTAGATAAAGTCCAAAACAGATAGGAGGGAATATGTTAAATAAATAACAATTTTTCAGATTAATTCTCATAGTTAAAAATATTACCAAAAGATCCAATATCAAATGATTAAAACAAATGAATTAAAAATATTACCAAAATTATTTTTTTAATTTTACTTCCCCACATAAAATTTGAAAGTGTCTCTCTCTATCTTTTCTATTTTACTTTAAATCCAATACATCATCAATCCATGCTTTTAATATTGCAAAGTCTCTTCAATAACTTTTATGATCATGTTCTAAGAAGTAAAAATTTTGGATTATCTTGATAGTAATTTTACGAATCTTGCACGATAAAAACATAATTTATTTTTAGTACAATAATATTACGATTAGTATGACATCAGTATCATATGGTATAAATTTTAAAATTTATTGGATAGACTTCAAACAACGAATCCAAAACCGTTCAAACCGATTTACTGTATGAGTGATGCGTTTATGTGCAAAATTTATATTTTTTCGAGTTATTTTAGTATCAAACAAGCGGTCAAAAATGTTGAAAAATGAATGCATTAAAATTAACTTAAAAACTCCCGTTTTGACCAGGTACTAAATAAATTCAAAAAGTTATAAATTTTACATGTAAACACACAACTAATGAAGTAGTTTAGTTTGAACGGTTTGAATTCGTTGTTTGAAGTTGGTGTTATACATACTAAAATGACACTGATATCATACTAGCTGTACTCATTACATAAAGTCACTTAACACTGATATCATACTAGCTGTACTTGTTACATGAAGTTGTCTTTTGAAGTTGGTTTTAAAACATATCTCAAATTGTTTATCTTTTTTTTCCTAATATCTCTGAATTCATCGAAGGTCACTGTAACCAATAAAACAACACTAAAATAAATATAAAAATAACAAATGAAGGAATCAAGTGGTACGTACCCTTGATGGCTTCTACTAAGTATTTAAAAAAGAAGAAGAAGAAAGAATCAAGTGAAATCAAAATACAATGATAATAATTTATTTAGAATCATCTAAATTAAATACCAATTATGAAAAAAATATATATATCTCATCGTTCATTCAATATTATTTTTCCCAGTTTCTCTGAATTCATCGAACCTCACTATAGCCTCTGGGATATTATACTTATCCATATTATGTACTATATATTATTTAATTTAAGAAGGTCTAAATAATTGATACTGAATTTCAAATAGAAATTATATTATGAGGAGGGATCTAATTACACAATTTTATAGTGACACATCATGGCACTATATGTTTATAAGTCATTTTTGCGATTTGAAAATGCAAACAGTCGATCCGAATCGTTCAACATGACCTCCATGTTAAAATGTGCTCGGAGACCAAATTTTATATTTTTTTGAAATTATTTACTATTTATTTAGAATTTTTTAAAATCGCTGTTTTTCAATAGTCTAGAATTGTCTGAAAATAGTAATTTTGTACACATCTTAATAAATATTAAAAAAAATCCAAAAAATGTAAAATTTGGTCTCCAAACACATTTTAATATGGAGATCATTTTGAACAGTTCGGATCAACAGTTTGGACTTTGAAATCACAAAAATAATTTATAAACATATGATAAACATATGATGTCAAAATGTGTCACCATAAAATGATTTTATGTAATTCGATCCCTTCTCTTATATTATATGTAATATCAACATCATGTTATCTAAAAAAGGTTTTGACTTGGCTAAAATACATAGCAATTATAAATTGTAATATTATTAATTGGTAAAGAAGTGTGCTTTTTAAGGTACATAAAAAATTGAGTAGAGAGATACTGATAAGTAGAGTGGGAAAAATGGTACGGCGGAGTCGGCTCCGTCACAGAACGGTACGGTTACGGCACGGAACGGCACGGCATGCATGTCAGTTACGTGTTGTGACTCGCGTGTCCTGTACCGTGATCATTCGCGTGCTGTGCTCATCTTTTGAAACTTTGGCACCGCACGGTACGTGAAAGATTTAGTCACAGCACGGCACGACACGTAGTCACGCGAGTCACGTGTAATTAGGACTATTAGATATTGATTTAACGGTGAATCTTGAATAAGCTAATCTAAATTATGATTAAATGGTCACGCGAGTCACGTATGGTCACGACACATTTAGGCACGGTGTGACTCACGTGACGTGACCATTCGCGTGCCATGACCACCCCTTGATATTTTTTTTGATGAAACCACCCCTTAATATTTTAGTCACGACATGTGAAAAATTAACTTGATCACAGCACGGCACGGCAAGAGACTAAAGTCACGATGTGTTAGTCACGGCACGCGAATGATCACGGCACGTTTTTAACTGAGGTGATGAATTGACGAAGGGATCATCATATCACACCCAATATCCTTTCTAAAATCCAATCTTGCGCGGCTGAGAAAACCAAACATTAATTGCTTTAGAGACGCATAAAACAAAGTAAAGAGTACACGTCCAAAAGTTGCCCCTTTTCTCTTTCTGACAATTCTTGGCCTCTCTGTTTGTAATTATAGTCGCCCACAAGCGACTCAAGCTGTTTCCCAAAATTACATGGTAAGAAGTAATAAGAACAACTAGTAAGCCAAGAAAGTGAAAAATTGGATTTAGAAGAAAAAAAGCATCCCAACTAGCTCAGAGAATTCATCCAACCCCTCCATTATATATTCTCTCCAATTCCACCTCCATACCTATTACACTACACACCTACCTCTCTCTGTTTCCCCACTCCACATACACACAACTACTGAATGTTAATTAATCTATAATCTATGAAAAAAATAATACAATAGGTTACTAAAAAGGGTAACTTCTCCTCCCCTGCATTCTTTTCTTTCTCCTCTGTTTTCTCTCTTTTCCAAATCCCAAGCAACCCAAAATTCCTCCATTGTTAAAAAAATGAAAAGATGCCACCACCTTTGTAGCCTTCTACCTCTATGGTTTTCTCTAGTTATACTCTTCTTAAACTCTCACATCTCCAATGGTGACAATGTTACTTACGACCACCGCGCACTCGTCATTAATGGAGTTCGCCGGGTGCTTATCTCTGGTTCTATCCACTACCCAAGAAGCACTCCAGAGGTCAATCTTAACACAAATTATACAAATGACTTTTTTGGTTTTTTTTTTTTTTTTTCTTGGCATTTTGGTTTTTCTTAAGATGAAATTTTGGATTGGAAATGTGGAGTTCAGATGTGGCCAGATTTGATACAAAAGGCAAAGGATGGAGGGCTTGATATAGTTGAAACCTATGTTTTTTGGAATCTCCATGAACCTGTTAAAGGCCAGGTATTTTTTAAATTATCATATATTCCTTTGCAATTTAAGTAATTTATTTTCAGTATGAAATGAGGACACATCTCTCTGTACAGGGGCTACTTCGCTATTTTTATTTTTATTTTTTAAAGAAATAAACAAAATACATTATATACGTCTTAGAATATATATATATATATATATATATTTTAAAGAGCTTAGGAAAAGAGTTACATTAAATTAAGACTTATAATGTGGAAGACGGTGTGAAAAGATTTGTTAATTTTAACGGCCAGTATAAGCCGAAATTTTTAAAATTAGCACAGTTTAAAAAAAAATAAACTAAAAAATCATCGTTTTTGGGAAATTTGAAATCTACCACGGCCACAGAATGATTCTGCGGACCCAAATGCTGGAGACCGCATAGGCGTTCTGCGGGCACAGCCAGGGGTCCGCGGAACCATTCTGAGGACCCATTTTTTTTTTTTTTTTTTTTTTGTGTTTTATCGAGGCACCGTGCAGAACCATTTTTTTTTGGTGTTTTATCGAACCATTCTGTATGAGATATCTCAAATTTTTTGGTTTTTTAATATTTTTTTGTTCTAGGAATGCGTGCCCCATTTATGAGATATCTCAAAGTTTGAAAAAAAAAATGAGTCCGCAGAACGCATGTGCGGTCTCCAGCATTTGGGTCCGCAGAACCATTCTGCGGCCGTGTTAGATTTCGAATTTCCCAAAAACGATGGTTTTTTGATTTATTTTTTTTTAAACAATGGTAATTTTAAAAATTTCGGCAGTATAAGAGCATATTACAAAAATTTATGTTGGTTAAACTTTAGCGCATGCCCTTAAAAAAATTGGAGACAGTAAATGGAATGCTTCAGTGTGTGTACCTGTCATAGAAAGATAAATATTTCAGTCAAATCCAACTTCTCTTGGAAAAGAATTCTGGTGACAAGAGGAAAATGGGACAGTTCAGTTGCCAACTTTTTCTAGCAACATTTTTATGATGCAGATACTTTAACCTTTCCAGAGGGAAAGGTAATTGCATTACATGAGAACATGAGAAAAACTTGAAATTTTTTATTTATTTTTGTAATTTTCTTGTGCAGTATGAATTTGAAGGGAGAAAGGACCTTGTTAAATTCGTAAAAACTATTGCAGCTGCTGGCCTCTATGTTCATCTACGTATTGGTCCTTATGCTTGTGCTGAATGGAATTATGGGTATTAATTTCATCATTAAGTTACTCTTAAAATAAAATTAATTTCATCATTTAAGTTTTGGTTAATTCTAGCTTATGTCAAACTATGGTAATATATTTATTCAAATTAAATATTAAAATTGTAGATGTATTTTCAATAACTTAAACATGATGTGTATTTATAGTTGAGCTAATATGAAAATTTTTAATTGGTCATTTATCATAATTTAGTTAAACGCAGCTATTTTTTATTTTTTATTTTAAGATATGAATATATGATCATCTCAGTACCTTTCTCGCAATTTAAAATAAAAATAAAAATGGTGTTGTTAATGCAGAGGCTTCCCAGTTTGGTTGCACTTTATTCCTGGAATCAAGTTTAGGACTGACAACGAACCATTTAAGGTTCAACTTTTTAATATGTCATTAGTTACTTTTTCTTTCAAGTAATTGACTGTTAATTAATCTAATTTGTGGATTTGGGTTTTGTTTGAAATTAGACTGAGATGCAAAGATTCACAGCAAAGATAGTTGATTTGATGAAGCAAGAGAACCTGTATGCATCACAAGGCGGTCCCATTATCCTATCTCAGGTTATCTTTTCTATTATTTCTATGTACTGAACCTGTATGCTTTCACTGTTTTTTTTCACCATTTGAGCTTTATGATATGGCAATTAATGTACAGTTGGGCTGTAGCATTTATACACCTACAATAAATTCCAGCTCGCACCAACATGCCTTCAAGTTTCAACATGTACTGTCACTAGAACTGTTACCTTTGACATTGGGCTTCTTGTTCCATATATTAAATGGCATGCAAAAGCTGGTTATTCTAGGGATAAATTAAACCAATGCATCCATTAATGTCACAGCTTGAGTTGAACATTTTTGTACGACATATTACATTAATGAAAATCTCATGTTATGAGTTGATAATGATAAGTGTGATTGTGCTAATTTGAGACAGATAGAGAATGAGTATGGGAATATTGATGCAGCTTACGGGGCCGCTGCTCAGAGGTACATAAAATGGGCAGCATCAATGGCTGTCTCACTTGATACAGGCGTACCATGGGTGATGTGTCAACAATCCGATGCCCCCGATCCAATTGTTCGTTTATTTCACCACTACAAAATTTTTGTAATACATTTATCTCGTTAACAAATAGTAATGTTTAACGTAATATTTCTCAATCTTTTGTAGATAAACACATGTAATGGTTTTTATTGCGACCAATTCTCTCCGAATTCAAACAATAAGCCCAAAATGTGGACAGAAAATTGGACCGGATGGTGAGTACTGGCATCTGTCAACTATATTTACTCCTTTATTATAAAACATAATTTTTTTTTTAAAAGAATAGGTTTGATTCATAGGTTTCTGTCATTTGGTGGAGCCGTGCCATATAGACCTGTGCAAGATATTGCATTTGCCGTAGCACGGTTTTTCCAGCGAGGTGGAACTTTCCAGAATTACTACATGGTACAATTTGCTATACTCTTTTATTTACTTGAGTCTATTTACACAAGCAATATATTAACTAATTTTACAAAACTACTATGCCAGTATCATGGAGGTACAAACTTCGGACGAACTACAGGTGGGCCATTTATAGCAACCAGCTATGATTATGATGCTCCCATTGATGAATATGGTACTTCTTCTAGCTTCTCCATTTGCATGTTTTAGATTTGCAGATCACCTACTTTTAATGGCATTTGTTTCCAAAATTTATATGGGTTATTACATGTAGGGCTTCTAAATCAGCCCAAGTGGGGGCACTTAAGAGATCTACACAAAGTTATAAAGAGGTGTGAACCAGCTTTGGTTGCAATGGACCCTGCTTACACTTCTCTTGGCCAGAATCTAGAAGTCTGATTTTTTTTTTCCAATTTATTATATCAATTTTACCACAAGCTAATTCTAATCCTTACATCATTTTGATTTTAAGTAAAATAAATGTACATGTTCTTCATTCATGGTTTGCTTGCTTGGTGATCTTAACATTTATTTTATTATTGTTTCTCAGGCTCATGTGTACAAGACCTCTTCAGGTGCCTGTGCAGCTTTTCTTGCAAATATAAACACAGCAGATGCAACAGTAAAATTTAATGGCAAGACATATCAATTACCCGGATGGTCTGTGAGCATCCTTCCTGATTGTGAAAATGTGGCCTACAATACCGCACAGGTACATATATTTTTTATTTATTTATTATCTTTTTCACCTTATAGACATTATTATTAATTCCAAATTCCCTTATTTAGAGATGACATTGTTAATAAATAAATGATGGTACTTTTGCAGATAAATTCACAAGAGACCACATCAGAGATGAGATATCTCAGTTCCATAAGTGAAGGCACAGCACCGCCGTTGTCAAGGTTATCAAGTTCTGGTTGGAGTTATGTTAAAGAACCGGTGGGTATATCTAAGGCTGATGCCTTCACCAGAAATGGACTTGTTGAGCAGATTAATACTACTGCTGATGCCAGTGATTATCTTTGGTATTCTATAAGGTGGGTCTATTAATTATGAAATCCATTTTTAATTTTTCAGTTTTTATACTTTGTGGTTGTTAACACCTCTTGTTATATATACTTGCTTGTTTTAAAGTTCTTTTTTGGTGGGTTTTTCTTTAGTGTCAACATTAGAGGTGATGAGCCGTACCTTGTTAGTGGGGCCCAGACATTACTTCATGTGGAATCGCTCGGGCATGTTCTTCGGGCTTTTGTCAATGGAAGATTAGTAGGTAAATTTTTATAAAAATCTTGTCCAATATTAATTACTACATGCTAGAAATTTTATAACTCCAAATAGTTTATTAGTCTATTGGAAGTTCAATTTGATAATAGCTTGCAAGTTTGTATGAGTTCAAAAGTCACAAAACTTTTCATGATGTTTTGCCAGGTGGAAGGACGGGAAGTGCCAGTAATGTAAAAGTCTCACTCAGCCAACTTATTATTCTTGATCGCGGGAAAAATACAATTGACCTTCTAAGCGCAACAGTTGGCTTACAGGTTTCTTCTTGTCATCTTAATAAAAGAAGGGAGTGTATGCTCAGTTTATTAATATGCATTTTTTAATGATTTCGATCCCCAATAATCTATAATATTGCAACTTGAACTTCCTTTGATTCCAATTGCAGAATTATGGTGCATTCTTTGATTTGTCGGGTGCGGGTGTTACTGGTCCTGTAACACTAAGTGCCAATGGTGTAACATTGGATCTCTCTTCATATCAGTGGACATATCAGGTATTTGATCCCTGCATTAATAAAATTTATCAGACTCATAATTAGTATCCAATCAATAACTTCTGTTTGAAATTGCTGTTTGCACAGATTGGGTTGAAGGGAGAGGACTTGAGTTTGTTTGTTAACTCTGACGACTCTGATTCGCTGTGGGTATCAGATTCTACATTGCCAATGAATGAACCCTTGGTTTGGTACAAGGTAATTTTCTGCTTATCGAATATGAACATTTAAATGTTCAGTAATAATTTAAATTAATCCTCCGAAATCTACGATGCATTTTTAGACACAATTTGAAGCACCAGCAGGAAACAATCCGGTTGCAATTGATTTTACGGGAATGGGAAAAGGAGAGGCATGGATCAATGGTCAAAGCATCGGCCGGTTCTGGCCCAATTACACTGCCCCCGCAGATGGGTGCAGTTCATGCAGTTATAAAGGTGGTTATAGTTCTAGTAAATGCCTCAAAAACTGTGGCAAGCCATCCCAACAACTGTATGTATCTTTGTTTTTTTCTTTTTTCTTTTGTGTCAATATATCAAAAGAAAATAGATAATTAGATCCTGAGAAACAACTATTTTTCATGTTAGATGAGTGTTTGTTTTCTCTTAAGTAAAAAAATTATGCTCTCCATTTCCATACATGATTACAAAGAGATTTGTTAAAATAGAACACTAAAAATTGATTCTTTTACTAAAATACTAAAATAGGTATCATGTGCCTCGATCATTCCTTCAAAAGGGAGCTAACACAATGGTCCTTTTCGAAGAGATAGGAGGTAACCCCACCAAGATATCTTTTGCCACAAAGAAAACTGGCAGCTTATGCGCACATGTGTCAGAGATGCACCCACCCCAAGTGAATTCAGTGGCATATCCAGAGATGACTGTCAGTAAACAAAAACCAGGACCCTTGGTTCACCTCACTTGCCCGGGACCCGATCAGATAATAAATGAGATCAAATTTGCGAGTTTTGGTAACCCGCAAGGAACTTGTGGAAGCTACAGTGACGGAGAGTGTTCCAGCACCGATGCTCTCACTGTTGTGCAACAGGTAAAGTTTATGTTACTCAAATTGCTGAATGGATTTAATTTGTACCCTCTTTTGGGTATGTTGTTACCATGTAATATACAAATTAGTTCTTTCATTCATTTATTATTTACTCACTGATGAACTTTTACTGGTACCATTAAATATACCAGTACTGGAAAGTACTGGTACAGTACTGATAATGTTTCATACTTTAATCAGTGGCAAAATTTTAAAATGAGCAGGCATGTGTTGGTACGAATAGCTGTAGCGTGGCAGTGTCGATAAAAGCATTTGGAGATCCATGCAAAGGAGTTACAAAAAGTCTTGCAATTGAAGCTACATGCTCGTCGTAACATTAATTTCATCGCTGCTTCGGATTTGGCGACCAAATAGTGGGAGTGAAACTCCTTCCTTTTGGGTTGTATCTCTGTATACAATTCATTGTTAAAAAAGGAATAAGCATGCTGAATAAGTGTTCAGTATTGACAAAATGTGACATTAGGTTGTTAGTATTCTTTTGCGTGAGAATAATGTTAGTATTTAATTGACAAAATTTTCTTTACTTGAGGTGAATTATTTCCTTAATTTGAGTTGAATTTTATGACCTAATAGCACCACCTTTTATAAACAAACGCCAAATTGACTTGGTACCTCTCACAGTCTCCCCAATTTAGGAGCACACTCAAAAGTCTCCTGCCAACTTATTTTTCTAAGAGTGAGGCTACGGTCCTATGCATAGCACCAATTGGGTCCGTGCTACGGCTCAAAATTTGACTTTTTAAAATTCTAACTGTCGATCCGAACCGTTCAACATGATTATAAAATGAATATGTACTTGCAAATCAAATTTTACATTTTTTCAAATTCTTTTACTATCTTTTTGAAAATCACTTGATCTGAACATTTTGGACCATTTAAAAACAGCCTATCTAAGAAAATAGTAAAAAAATTCAAAAAAATGTCAAATTTGGTTTGCAAGTATATATTCATTTTATATCATGTTGAATGGTTCGGATTGACCGTTAGAATTTTAAAAAGTTAAATTTTGAGCTGTAGCACGGACCCAATCCGTACTATGCATAGCACCGTAGCCTCACTCTTTTACTAATACAAAAGTGCCAAGTTTGTCTAAAAAATTACACAAGGTGGAGATATACATTCCTCCAGTGCAGTGCGGATAAGAGGACATTGAAGAATTTGCTTGAGTTATTGGGCTTATAGTTTTCTTTAAAGGGCCCTTTTACTAAACAGGAAAAATATAGCCCATTATAAATTTAATCATTATTCTAAAGAAGCTTTTTTTTTTTTTATGTAGAGAAATTGAGCTACTGATCTGAATAAGTAATGCATTAATTAGACATTAGTTTTAAATGGATATTTGCCATTATTCCTAAATTCTCATGACTTTAACATGAAGTTAGCGACACCTAAGCACAAGTTGGTGAGGACGTGGCATTTTGACTGTACAATTCTGAAGACATAATAAGATAATGTTCCTCGGAATTATATAATATTTAATTGAACAATATACTAAATATAAGTTGAATACTGAACATCAGAAAATGTAGCTATGTTCTTATTGCAAGAAATAATCCAGATGTCTTCCTAGCAACTAAAATAGAAAACGACAAAGAAAATACCGCAAATGTCTTCCAACATGGACCGTGAAAGCGACAAATAAATTTGAAGAAAGCTTGCAATCGGAGAACAAATTCAAAGCAAAATTGGAATGAAGCACCAGAAAAATATTAAAAGCATTTGGGGTGTGAAAACAGTGGGTGTCACGTATCACCATATCCTCATCGAATGGAACACCCGCAGCTCCAACTCCGTCCCCCATCCTTCCTTTTGGGCTCTATTCGTCATTTGGTCTTATCGCAGTTTCCATCAACCGTGTTTTATCTGCGCTAAGATCAGCCACATCACGCTTTCTAATGCTAAGTAGACCCCACTAATCAGAGGATCTGCAGCGTGAAAACTCCTTACGCCGGGATCAGCTAGTATCTAGTGCACGCCCCGTCTGAGGAAAAACCCAACGAATTGGGGACAAATTCGGGAGACCTAGATTTCCACCCGATCTCTCTTCCTTCTTTCCTTTCTCCCGGCCGACCTCACCTCTTTCTTTCTCCACCTATTTTCTTTCTCTCATCGAGGGATCAGATTCCCCCACGTCACCATTCAGGTACATCTCTCTCCTCTTTTCTCTCTCTCTCTCTCTCTCTCTCTCTCCCTGGTTTTAGTTTACCTTTTTAGTATGACGAACCTTGAATAAGACCCGATAAGTGCATCTCTCTTCACTCGAATTAGTGTTCCTCTGCCTTACGATCGGGTATGATGGAGGAAATTAAGGGAAATAATTGCAAAAGTGGTGAGATTTCAGCTTGCTAGATAATAGAAAATCGTTTTTCCCCTCCAGTTTGCAATGTCTCTGGTGTACCGTTTAACGAGCTAAATAGGTTAGTTTGTCCCAAAACCTGAATAATTCTTGCGTTTTTGAACAAAAACGCTTAATCTTTCAGATTCTGGGTGAACAACTGCAAAGAAATGTAGCTGCAGCAGATGTCTGTATATGAAAATTTTGTTAAATTCAACCTTATATGAACTGTTAGTCAATGCCTCTTTACCTCAGTTTAGTTACTCCATGCCATTAATTTAAACTGTTGTTCGCGCCAATAATAAATTATGTATCAGATAAGCATTAACAAAGCTGTTATGTGCTCACGTGATGCTTTATCTGTAATTCCGTACTGTCCATTTCGAATCCAGTATTATGAAATATTTTTTGGAAAATTGCTGGTGATATTTTTGAATCATTACTTCTTTTATTTCTGAATGTGTTGGTATTTTACTTTTCTTTTTAGAAATCAGATGCATTAATTAAGTTATTTAATAATCAGTTAATCAATAGTACACTTTGCACTATTAATTTAAACCCTAGTGCGCGCCAATAATAATTATGTACCATGTATGCAGGAATAGAGCTGCTATGTGCTGACATGGCACTTTATGTGAACTGTCCTTTTAACATCCAGTATTGTCAAATACTCAGAGAGTTGTGAAAATGCTGGTGATATTATTGAATCATTACTTATCCATCTCTGAATGTGATGATCTGTTACCTTTTCTTATATATCAGATAGTTAAGTGATGATCAGTGGATTGTTTGCCTAAATTGTACATTGAATATACCTTCTACGTAGACTCCTTTCATATACACCAATTCTTCTATTACTCTTTTCTGTACCGTTTGTTTTTAACAACTTGCATTTTTCTTAAACACAGTGTTCGAAACTGTGAAAAATGGATGTGAACAAACCAATATCTTCAAAAGATAAACCCGAAGATTCAAACAAGAGTGCATCAAGTGATATAGAAGAAGATCAAGAAGTGATTGCAGGGGAAGATGGAGGCGAAGAACTTGGAGAAGAGGATGGAGAGAGTGACGAAGAAGAAGAAGCAGAGGAAGAACAGGAAGGTAGCGATTCTGACTACCTTGAAGAAATAGATGTACGAGAATTGAAAAAGCTAACTCCTACCCGTAAAAGCACCAATCAAAATCTGAATGTGCCCCCAGTGAAAGAGGAACTTGAAGAGCCCTCTAACGACCTCTCATTAGATAAAGTAGACCCACAACAGGAGGGAAAGGAGCTTGACAGGCCACCAAAAGACTTAGATGATGCATTGGTGCCCCGTCTTGGCATGGTTTTCAACTCAGTCGATGATGCCTTCAGCTACTTCAGAGCATACGCCTTCAAAAAGGGCTTCACAGCCATCAAACGGACCGGTCATAATTTTGAGGGGATCCGTTACCGCTCCATGTTCTCTTGCAACCAGGCTGGGAAGCCAGGTGAAGGCCGATCGCGGTCCCGCAAACGGCCAAATTCACGGCACCCGCTTCGTCAGAGGGAACCTCGTTCGATCAAGACCGAATGCCCTGCCATGATGGTGATAAAAGACGAGATGTTAGAGGATAAGTGGAAGGTGGTGTCACTACACCTGGAGCACAACCATCCCTGCACCTCGGACATGATCCGTTTTGTAAAGTGCTTTCGCGAGATTCCTGAGTTGGTGCGCAAGCAGCGTAGCATCACTGATGAGATGGCAGAGTCGGTTGAGCAATTGTTCCATGAGATTACAGAGAACTTTAAGTATCCCACCCGCCCCAAGAAAGGTGAGCTGGAGGAGCTAGGGTTACCCCCATTTGGTGAAGTTGAAATCAAGGCTCTTGTCAAGTTCTTCAGCAATGCTCAGTCCAAGAAACCTGATTTCTATCATAGTTGGGATTTGGATGAAGAGGGTAGGATTAAGCACGTTTTCTGGGCCGATGCAAGGTCCAGAGCTGCATATCGGTATTTCAATGATGTCATTACTATTGAACAGACGCGTATCGCTGCACGTATGTCTGTACCCCTCATAGCTATTGTTGGGGTGAATAATCATGGCCAGCTTGTGCTGCTCGGGTGTGGTATTCTCGCTGACGAGAGCAAGGAGTCATTTTTGTGGCTCTTGAAGAAATGGTTGAGGTGCATGGGCGGGCATCTACCTGAGGCCGTCACAACTGACTATCGCAAGGCTGTCACTGAAGCTGTGGCAGAGGTTATCCCAAGTGCACGGCACCGGTATTGTGTTTGGCACATATTGAAAAGTCTTGGTGAAAAATTGACCACAGAGAAGGTGCAGCAGAAGGAGATCATCATAACTGAGATCAAGAAGGTGATTTATGAGATATTGTCAGTCACAGATTTCGAGAAGGGGTGGAAGGAGCTAGTTGACCGGTTCAAGCTGGGAGAGGATGAGTGGCTTTCTCAGCTCTATGAGCAGAGGAAAAAGTGGGCCCCAGTTTATGTCAACCACATGTTCTGGGCCGGCACGTCAGCTGTCAGGCGTACTGCCGAGAAACCAGACGCCTTCTTTGACGGCCTCATCTCGACAAAATCGACCCTCCAACTGTTCCTAGACCAGTATGACGGCTTTATCAAAGCAAAGCTAGAGAAAGAGGCATTTGAGGACCTGCGCTCATTCTACTCGAGGCAGCAATTCATGTCAGGTTTGCAATTCGAAGAACAGATTGGCGAGCTTTATACTCGAAACATCTTTCATTTGTTCCAAGATGAGGTCAAGCGGCTGATGCAGGTCATATGCAATGAACCTGACCGTAAGGGCACCTCGGTCACCTACACAGTGAGTGAGCTTGCCGAGGGAAAGAAGGTTGACTTCACTGTGGTGTATAACCCCTCTGACAAGGATGTCTGGTGCATCTGCAGATCCTTTCAGTCGAGGGGGATTTTGTGTAGCCACACCCTGGCAGTGCTTCGTACCGAGTATGTCATGGTTATACCAAACAAGTACATTATGGACCGCTGGCGTAAGGATTTCAAGCTATCACTTGCAGGTTCTGAGGTTGCAAGGTTGGCTCTAGTGCCAGCAAGGGAACTCTCCAATTATGATGATCTGTACAACCGCGGGCACAGGTAATATTATTGATACAGTACGATATGAGTAGAGTACTTTATCAGTTGGCTTTTACCTGATTGTTTTAATGAAATAGTTTAAAGTTACTCAATTCACGAAGTGAGAAGTTGAAAAAAATAAAAGAGCATCGTCAGTGGCACCTAGTAGTAGAGTAGTTAAATGACTTGTGTTAGTTAAAATTCTGTGTGTAATTCATGCACGACAATCATTGTTGATCGTGCGACATAGTACTAAGCTACCAATCTTAAAACACAGGTTCTTTACCGACCTCATCGAAATAGGGGCTAGAGAGCCTGAAATGAGGGACTTTGTACTAACAGTGGTGAAGGAAGCCAGAGACCGCATGATCCGGTATGACGAGTCACAATTCGGTACAGGAGGAGAGAGAAGGGGAGTAGATGTGAATATGGCATCTACAGCTGCAGTTACAGCTGTTCCACCAGTAAGGAACGGAGGTGGGGCGCACCCTTATAACATGGTCAATGTTAATTTAGAAAATGAGGCACCAATAGCTATGATACCGACCAATTTCATGCAAGTGCACCACCCCCACCAACACCAGCACCAACATCCACATCAACATCATCCCCAACATCCACATCAACATCAACATCAACATCAACATCAGCCCCAACATCAACATCAACATCAACATCAGCACCAGCACCCGCACCAACACTCGCAGCAGCAGGTGCACCACCCACATGCCCACCCAGCACTTGTACCTCAAAAGAGGGGTAGTACGAGTAAGACCCCAAACTTGGAAAGGAACCCTTATTTCATAGGGGGCGGTATGCATGTAGGCTGAATATTAGGAGCCCCCTAGTGTTTGTTGCTTTAGGGATGCTATTGTAAATTGTAATGCTTTCTGCCCATGTAGCTGATGTTAGTTTCTTTATTTTTTTCCTCTTAGTTGATAAAAATCTTATTGAACCTAATTATTGAAATTTAGTTAGACATCCATGGTGATCAATATACATACTGTATGCGGGCATGCATGTGTATGAGAGAGTGAGAGAGAGTGAGAGAGAGAGAGCATCTATTTCATATAAAATGTGCAACCAAATTAGTTAATCGGCCATATTTTTTCAAAATATCCGGCTGTTTGTTTATTGTGCAATGTGATTCGGTCGTACATTGATTTTAGCATAGTTGTTGGGATAGTGTTGAATTAGAAAAAATATATATATATTGTAAGATAGCGAGACATTTTTTTTTTGAATGATCAATTCCCCTCTTGATGGTTTATAGTAATAAAAAATTTCAATGGCTTAATAATACTCTGCTAATTCCAGGAATACTATTTGTTGATTACAGTTTTGATAAACAAAGACAGTCCGTATTTTCAAAACAGAAAGTGTGTATCTAAAATAAAATTGTATTGTCAGCAATTTAGTTAGGATTTTACAGGTGCTGAGCATTTGTTGACATGTGTTTCTCTGTAAATATGGATCTCGGACAAGCTACTGGTACCAGGTCGCATAATAAGGACCTCAGGGAGGAATATGCAGCAATGCAATTGCTAATTGTCGATATTAGTGATTACTGATTAGGATAATTATGTGACTAAGATTATTATGATTGCATAATTGTAAATTAGTAGGAAGTGAATGTTGTAAATACTTTTGATTAATCAATGAATTGTCAGAGGGTAAAAGCTCTGACCTTAACACCTTGTTTGGATGGACTGTAGAGGAAGGGATGGAATGGAAAGAAAATAATTTTTTTTTTCGAATTGTGTTTGGTTGACAAAATTATGTCAGAGGAGGGAAAAAGCGTTTACTCTGCATGCTTGTAATCAATAGAATTGATTTTCCTCCTAATTTGAGGTGTAACATATGGAAAAAAAAATTGTTACAAATATTTTCAAAGAAAATAACAGAAATGTCCAACCTTATATCTTACTTATATAATGATCATCAAAATTTCTTTGTCACAAATCTACGACAACCATCTAATTTTTAATTAACCTTCTAAATTTTAATTAACCAAATAAGAAATAAGACGGAGAAAAATTAAATTTATTTTTTCTCATTAATCATCCATAAGATTAAATATAATAATCTTCATTTCTATTCCATTCCATTCCATTCTATTCTTCACCTTCCCTTCCTTTCTCTACTCTCCATCCAAACAAGGTGTAAAAAAAAAATTGTATTTCATATCTGTTTATATAATAGTATTCAAGAACGAAAAGGCTTTTAAAGGGAGCAAAATTAAAATTAACGTATAAAGTCAAGAAACTTTGACATTTCAAATCGAGACGTAAAGAAAGTAATGTTTTATGCTGCTCTCCGTTTTTTCTTCTTTTCTTTCCTTTCTTTTACATGCTCTGCTCGAGAGCACCCCCTTAATGATGAGATAACAGAGAGAAATAAGGATCGTTTGATTTAGCGAACGGTCCGGATAACTTCTCCTATCTCATCTTTTCGAAATAGAACTCTCTCCGCAGCTCCTCTTGCTAGTTGCTACCACCACCGCTCCATTCCCTTCGCCAAATTCTCTCCGAAGTTATCCTCAATTTCTTCCTTGCCTTCTCTCCTTTTCTTCTTCGTTTGGTCTCGCCGCAGGAGAATTAGCGTTCTGTTCATTCCTTTTTCCTTTCTTCTTGAGCCCGACTCTCCATACCTGATGGCTGGTGCTTGGCGTCCCATCTCATTCTGGTTTGGTGGCTCTTTTCTCTTTTCCTTGTATTTATCCAATATTAGTTAAATTGTAGGGATTGCTAGAGTTCAATTGGTGCTGTGCTTTGCCTGGCTTCATGAGTTTTTTTTTTTTTTTTAATCCAGTTTGTTGGTTTCGTTTCTTTTCAATGATTTGTTCTTCCTAATTATTCAATTTATAATTCTGCTTACATGCTGTAAAATTAAGATATACCACAAGGTATAGCGAGGTGAGAACATCTCTAGAATTACCCTCCACCAGGTATCCTGCCTAAAGATGGATATAGTTTACTTGATAGATATATGAAATCTTATAGTACATTTAATTACTCCAAAGGCAGGACAGTTTTGGTAACCAAACTGCATTATTTGTTTACAATCTTTGTTAATTATGTGCTATTTTTTTTAACGCAGTAGTAGAAAATAGAAGTGTAATTTGTCACTTGGAAGCACAGCTCGACCTTGTTAGATAAAATTTTACAACAGACTGGAATCAAACCAATAAGATTCAGATGGTGGGTGTGTTATCTCTCGTCTCCTTCTCTTCATCTTCACCTTCAGCTTCCGAACCTCAATCCTCATACCCATTGGCTTCTCGTCGAGGCCTCTGCATTGTCTGCTGCGCATTCCCCCAATCCAAATCTCGACCCGATAGAATCACCAACAAACCACATCCACCGCCCATCACTACTAATTTACCCAGCAACCACAATTTTAACAATCATCTTGGGAAGCTTGGGAGGCCACGTCAGCAACATTGGAAGGGCAAGCAGCAGAAGGAGGAGAGAAGGCAGCGCCGGAAGGCGGACGCCATTTCTGCCCAAGAGGCACTTCACGAGTTGGAACAACTGTTGGCTGCTCAGAACCCTCCACCCTGCATCCATCGATTCAATCAGCTCCTTGCCATCTTGATTCGCACCAAAACCTCGAGCAATAGTTACCCCACTGTCTTTTCCCTCTTCACCTGCTTAACCCTAGCTCAAGGAATCAGTCCTAATGAATATACCTTTGCGATCATGATGGAGTGTTGTGTGCGAACGAATCAGGTCAGCCTGATGTATGGTTTTTTGGGACGGTATCTTAAAGAGCGTCATAGATCTGTTACCGGGATCTTCAGTCCAATAATCAAAAGCCTCTGTTGGGACAATAGAACTGATGAGGCAGCAATTATGGTGCTTGACAAAATACCGAAGCTGGGATGTGTACCGAATGTGGTCTCGTATAACATTCTTATAGCTGGGCTGTGCAAGCAAGGCAAAATTGAGAAGGCAATGAATTTTCTAAATGACATGAGTTGTAAAGGGCTTGAGCCTGATGTTGTGACATATAGCACTCTTATTGATAGGCTATGCAAGAATGGTGAAATTGACAAGGCAATGAAATTTCTAGATGAAATGATTTGTAAAGGGCGAGAACCTGATGTAGTGACCTACAACAGTCTTATTAATGGGCTTTGCAAGAATGGTAAAATTGAGAAGGCAATGGACTTTCTAGATGACATGATTTGTAAAGGGCGTGAGCCTAATGTAGTGACCTATAGCACTCTTATTGATGGGCTTTGCAAGAAAGGTGAAATTGAGAAGGCAATGGGTTTTCTAGATGACATGATTTGTAAAGGGCGGAAGCCTACTGTTGTGACCTACAACTGTCTTATAGATGGGCTTTGCAAGAAAGGAGAAATTGATAATGCAATGGGTTATCTACATGATATGAGTTCCAAAGGGCATGAGCCTAATGTCGTGACCTATAACACTCTTATTAATGGGCTTTGCAAGAATGGTGAAATTGGGAAGGCAATGGATTGTCTAGATGACATGATTTCCAAAAGGCATGAGCCTAACGTCGTGACCTATAGTACTCTTATTGATGGGCTGTGCAAGAATGGTGAAATAGAATATGCAATGGGTTTTCTACATGATATCATTTGTAAAGGGTGTGAGCCTAATGTTGTTACCTACAACAGTCTTATAGATGGACTTTGCAAGAAAGGTGAAATTGATAAGGCAATGGGTTACCTACATGATATGATTTCCAAAGGGCATGAGCCTGACGTTGTGACCTATAGCACTTTTATTGATGGGCTGTGCAAGAAAGGTGAAATTGAGAAGGCAATGGATTTTCTGGATGACATGATTTGTAAAGGGCGTGAGCCTAACGTCGTGACCTATAGCACTCTTATTGATGGGCTGTGCAAAAACGGTGAAATTGATAAAGCAATGGGTTTTCTACGTGATATGATTTGTAAAGGGCATGAACCTGATGTCGTGACCTACAATAGTCTTATAGATGAGCTTTGCAAGAAAGGTCAAATAAATAAAGCCATAGGTTTTCTACATGATATGAGTTCCAAAGGGCATGAGCCTGATGTCGTGACCTACAACACTCTTATTGATGGGCTTTGTAAGAGTGGTGAAATTGAGAAAGCAATGGGTTTTCTAGATGACATGATTTGTAAAGGGCATGAGCCTAATGTCGTGACCTATAGCAGTCTTATTGATGGGTTTTGCAAGAAAGGTGAAATTTATATAGCAATGTGTTTTCTAAATGATATGATTTGTAAAGGGCATGAGCCTGATGTTGTGACCTACAACAGTCTTATAGACGGGCTTTGCAAGAAAGGTGAAATTGGTAAAGCCATGAGTTTTCTACATGATATGAGTTCCAAAGGGCATGAACCTGATGTCGTGACCTATAACACTCTTATTAATGGGCTTTGCAAGAATGGTGAAATTGAGAAGGCAATGGATTTTCTAGATGACATGATTTGTAAAGGGCACAGGCCTACTGTCGGGACATATAGCAGTCTTATTGATGCGTTTTGCAAGAAAGGTGAAATTGATAAAGCAATGGGTTTTCTACATGATATGATTTGTAAAGGGCATGAGCCTAATGTCGTGACCTACAACAGTCTTATAGATGGGCTTTGCAAGAAAGGTGAAATTGACAAAGCAATGAGTTTTCTCCATGATATGATTTCCAAAGAGCACGAGCCAGATGTTGTGACCTACAACATTCTTATCAGTGGGCTTTGCAAGAATGGTGAAATTGATAAAGCAATGGGTTTTCTGCATGATATGATTTCTAAAGGGCGTGAGCCTAATGTCATGACCTATAGCAGTTTTATTGATGGGTTTTGCAAGAAAGGCGAAATTGATAAAGCAGTGAGTTTTCTACGTGATATGATTTGTAAAGGTCATGAGCCTGATGTCATGACCTACAACAGTCTTATAAATATACTTTGCAAGAAAGGTGAAATTGATAAGGCAAAGGGTTTTCTACATGATATGATTTCCAAAGGTCTTGAGCCTGACTTAGTGACCTATAGCACTCTTATTGATGGGCTGTTCAAGAAAGGTGAAAGTGAGAATGCAATGGATTTTCTGGATGACATGATTTGTAAAGGGCGTGAGCCTGATGTGGTGACCTATAGCATTCTTATAGATGGGCTTCTCAAGAAAGGTGAAATTGATATGGCAATAAGTTTTCTTCATGATATGATTTGTAAAGGGCGTGAGCCCGATGTCGTCACCTATAGTACTTTTATTTACGGGCTTTGCAAGAAAGGTGAAATTGAGAAGGCAATGGATTTTCTACATGATATGATTTCCAAAGGGCATGAGCCTGATGCCTACTTATCAGTTGCTGCGAAAGGAACGTAAAATTGTTGATATAGTGTGCTATTTAGGTTCCTTATTTTCTTAATTGTTGTGTAGATTAAAGTACTCATGAGTTGTATTTACTTCTATTACGATCGAGTTTTCTTTGTCTTGCTGATTACAAGTTGTAAAACATCTAGACATAGGATCGATGCCTTTGGAAGATCCCGAGTTCTGTATATCATTTCTAATATCTTCAAAGCATGTCTTTTCATTTCTTGGAAAGGATAGTCTAGGAGGACTGATGTAGTCAGCTACAATCAGTTCCGACCCTATGTCGTTCGAGATAACTTGTGCCTCGCTATGATTGACAGGGAAGAAGAAAAACCGAAGAGGAGATAGAATGTGTTAGTGGTAAATTACAAATCATATTCTGAAGAAATTATTTGCATTATAAAAAACAAAACAAAAAATCTATTTTCAAATTGCACCTTCAAATTTGTTCTTAATAATTTAGTCAAATAGCCACCACAGCTATTACACAATTGTCAAACATGTTTCTTCATAAGGTGCTAATCCTTATATTAGCAATATAAGTAATTCTCAATTTTTTTTTTAACCAATTGATCCCACATATCTCGGAGACTTTAAAGCCTATAAGCTTGAATAAAACCAATTTGACTGCACTATATTATTATGTGCCCACTAAATATATTTTTGGGTAAGTTTCTGCGGGTTTCTGGGCCTTAAAGCCTCTTGGAAGTAATTTTGGGCTAGGAAAGACTATTAATTGGTAGAACCTTTATCCCATCATTTGGGGAGAACACTTGAGAGTAGGTCCGATGGGCATCGGACCTACTCTGATTCGATGGGTTTAATCACCGTCGATTTGCTTTAAGATTCGTACAGAACGCTTTAAAATTCATGCGTGTCTGTTTCAATTTCCGTGCGCTCAAATCTTAAATTAGATCGGACAGTCATCATGCTCGTTGAACCTAAAAGTAGGTCCGATGGGCATTGGACCTACTCCGTTCTCTTGGGAGAAAGAGCAACCCAGATTTAACAAGAATTTCAACTTCAGTTTCGTTGTTTCCATTAAAAGTTGAAAAGGAATATAACATTTCATTTCTTCTGGTTAAAAATGCGTTAACTTTAAATGTGGAGAACTATGTGCAACTCAGTTAGCTATGACAATGCTGTCTATTTGCAAGATGCAGGTCCAAAACCTTTTAGCAAGTTATTCTAAATGCAAACATGTGCTTTTTAAGAATGACATGTTACTGCCAACATAAGGGTTCCTAAGCAACACCAGTAACTGGCGTTGAAAAGATTGGCAATGACATGACAAGTGGGAGTATTTACTGGTACGCATAAAATTCAGATGCATAACAGACCCAACCTCCAATCATTTCTCATGGGCCTACTGCTACTGCTACTGCTACTGCTACTGGTACCAATACTATACTTCCAAGTTTACTATTCATGCATTTTTAAGAAGGGTTGATCTAGTATTGAATTTAATCTTGACCAGATTGCATTGGACAGTATCTCTCTACTCAGATCCAGCTGCTCTCATGTTGGGGGCAACTTCATTTTTTATTTTTCTTAAATGAAAATTTTAATCTTCTCTTTAATCTGTGATTTTCACACTAAAGTATTCAAAGCACTCTACATGGGTAACATGATCACTGTACAAATTTCATATAATATGCATTTTGTAATTATATGTGTTGAAAGGTATATATATATATATATATATATATGACTAAATAAATAAAGTGGCAGTTAGTCGGTTAAACATAGTTTAATATTCTGAATCAATATTCTCTTTAATTTGTTTAATTTACAGCTAAAAACAGAACAAATACTAATTTTTTTAGAGCCAACTAACTAGAGGTATAAGTGCAATATCTGATTGGTCGGTTTTGATCTTTAGTTGTTCATTAATAAGACCTGGCATAATTAATGAGATAATTAACACTATAATAGTGAAGTTAACAGTTGTGGCCTGTTTAATCAATAGTGGAAGTTTGAATGTGCTATAAAAAGATAACAGAGAAATATATGCAAGCATCTTTGGGACAAGCCAATTTGCAATACCTGGTAGTTAGTCGGTTATGGAATTAATTAAAAGTACTGAGCAACTTAACAACCCACTACCCATAAATAATAAATTATTTCATGATTTATGTAGGTCACTTCCTCTCCATTCAAAACTAGAATGGATACGAGTTATTGCTAGCCAAGGTATTGATACCGTTGTCCCTAAGAGCATCTACATCCCAGCAACTCAAATGAGTTTCTAAATAACTGTTAATCACTTTTAGAAATTAAAGTCTCTAAAGTTTCTAACTCTCACATTCCTGAAATTAATTTTAGAATTTCTATTAAGCCACGTCAACAACAAATTAAAAAGGAGAAATAATTTGAGCCAATTATTTAGCCAACATAGAGTTTATAAACAGTTTCTTAATAAAAAACTTTACTGCATAGTTTCTAAATAAGAAACTCTCCCACATCCCTGAAACTGAATTAGAATCTGCCATATCATATTGGAAACTCTAATAATACCAGAGATGTAGATACTCTAATACGTAAATATGGTATCAAATTGTTTACGGATTAATTGGTATAAAATTTTATAGAATTATCTATGATTGCATGTTTAATTAATTGATTTTCTTTTATTTTCTCTTATAGTATAAGCATGCAGTTATACATGCGCGAAGCAAAGTAAAGGGAAAGGGAGGTTATGTTCTTCTATAATTAAATTTTTTCATTTATGTCTTTTTTTTAATTTTTGTAAAAAATAATACTATTAGCTTCTCTCATAAAATGAAATTATAAAATCTTTGTGTATTCAGCCACCCGATTTCAATATTCTAGCTCCATCTTTGTAGTTGTATGTTCTCATTTCTAAGTTAAAGTTGTAAGTAGTTGAATTTGAAACTGAATTACAATAGTGGGGGAATCAAATTTGTTGTTTTTCTTACAGAAAAGTAAGAATATGTTTTTCTTCATCTCAACCGTTCAAATGCTTGTTAACACTCCGAATTTGAAGATGAAACCTGTTGCTCTTCTTTTTTCTTCAATATTTGAACCGTTGAAAATATTTAAATAGTTTGATAAAGAAAAAGAACTAGCATTTGGTCTAGTAGCAAAGGCACATGATCTCTATATAGGAGGTCATGGGTTCGAAACCCAGATAGGAGAAATTATTTGTCATAATAACAAGAGTATTAAATAGTTGAATGGCTTGACCTGCAACCTTTACTCAAAAAAAAAATTTGATAAAGAAAAACAATACCTGCTTTTCTTGAAGAAGAACAACAGATTCTCCCAACAGTGGGAGACATGTACCTACTAACATTACCTCTAGCCTTAATGCCAATATATTTTTTTAAGCAAATACGCATCAATTCTTAATGATAATGGACATCTCCAGTTGATTGACCAACTTGAGAGCTACAGTTGTTTGGTTCATGTGAGGTTTCATAAAATTGGAACACTAAGATGGTTAGTAATTAGTAAATCTCTCCGTAGATTTTGATGTTTTATTGCTTCATAGCGACATGGTTTATTAATTAGTCCTGCGTATATTTCATTGTCCCTGTTTACTTTGCACTGCAGATCTATATATAGTACCCTCCTGGCCTTGTTGATCTTAAATTTTTATTAATTCTGTGATTCTGATGTGCACAACTTATATCCTCAAAATTTTGAGTTAATATCATTATTTCTTGCAATTTATAAAATACTCATAAATGAAGGGCCTATCTGCATTTAATTTTTGAACAGTTCCAACCTCAAAACAGTAGGATAAAGGGACCCTCGTTTTAAAAAAAAATAAAAAAAACTAAATGTATATCCAACCTATGAGCTGATAACAATTACATATACTTCACTAGAATTATATAATGGCATGAGGACGGAAGGTAGTGTATTTTATAATACATTTTTTTTATTTTTTCATTAAATTTTATAATTTTTGGATGCAATAATATTTTAGCACCTCTTATAAATATAACTACAATATACTTAATTTTCTAGTCCTCAAATTTAATTGAGTATGGTTAAAATGCACCAATGGTTTTGTACTCCAATCATGCTCTACATCATTTTCTTCATTTTTAAAGTCTGAATAGTCGATTTGAACCGCTCAACATGATCTTCATATTAAAATGTGTTTGGAGATCAAATTTATATTTTTAGAATATTTTTACTATTTTTTTAGATAGGTGCAAAATCACTGTTTTCAGATGATTTTGAACTATCCAAAAAAATAATTTTTACCTATTTAAAATATAGTAATTTTTTTCAAGAAATATAAAATTGGTTTCTAAGTATATTTTAATATAAATATCATATTGAGCAGTTCAAATCAACTGTTTGAACTTCAAAAATAGAGAAAAGAATATGAATTGTATTTTTGGAGCACAAAATCAAGTGGTGAATTTTAACTCTCTTATTTTAATTTTCTAATTCTGCTCTTTAAGGGCATATGTACTTCTGGAGCAGTGTTGTAAAATACGTCTGTTTAGGCCGATTAATCGGTCAATTAGTCGTTGGCGGTGACCAAACCATCATGAATTTTCCCAACTAATCGAACGATTATTTCCGAATATGGTCGATTATTCCCGCTTATTCCCAATTAATCGTTTGGTGGTACCCTGTCCGTCCGATTACCGCATACCATTATTTACAACACTGTTCTGGAATGGAGACTAAAATTCAATGATGAGACTAAAATTCAAATTTCATTGGACACTAAGTTAGGTTGAAGTTGAAGAATTAGAGGAATAGAGTTAGTACTTGCACTTGTCAAACAAAAGAAACAAAATATTATAAAAGGCTGATAAACATCTCCTTGTTAGATCTGAAAATATTCCGGGTCACTAATTTTCGTTGGATTTAATAACGCTAGAAAATAATGATTATTTGATGATGAACTGAGATTAATTGATATTAGATTAATTTAACAATCTTGACAATTTGTTTTAGTATACTTGTCACATTAATTAATCCCAAATAAAATTATGCATCGCTCTGATCTTCAACATCAATAAAAAAAAAAAAAAAAATCTAAAATACATTGTAAGAACTAAACAAATTGCAACCCAAAAAGATATACTTAATTAATTAAAATTGAACATAAATACAGACCAACCACAACAAGTTGTGATGAGATGAAATCATGATTAATTTGCAACAATTAATTAATTACTACTAGATAAGTCAATATTCAAAGAAGTAGCTGATATGATTGGGTAGGTATATCATTGGATTGGGATTGGGACTTTGGGAGTGAGTGAACAAATGAATCACACTCTATTGATATCCATCCATGTGAGACAATGTGGCTGTGTTTTCTTTTCTTGGCATTACAATAAACAAATTTAGAAATATATAACTAAATACAAAAAGAGGGAAAGAGGGAGGTTTGGAATTCTTGGCATTTGGATTTGGGCGCATCAAGGCAGGGGGTGAACCAGATAAAGAATCAATAAATTTTATTGATGCATTGGACTTGCTAGTCTTGTAAGTGGTATCCCTGCCACGCAAGTAAAAATCTGTACCATTTGTTTGCAATTAATTTTAGCTGGTCCAATTAATTAGGCCTGTTCGGCCGTCTAAAGGGAACAACAATGAAAATTTTTGAATGGCCGTAACACTGTCCGCGTGGACTGAAATTTGCAAAGTTTGAGTGAATTTTTTTTCCCACACACACAATGTTTGGCTGAACATGACCTTAGACCCTGTTCAGCGCGGTTACTGCGCGCGTGGGAAAAAAAATCAGTTCAACTGAATTTTTTTTCCTACACGCACAATAACAGACAGTTCAAATTAGCCCATATCCCGAGCCTGTTCCCAATCTCAGTTGTAGGCCGAACAGGGCTGTTCAGCGCAAAAAAAGGGGAATGGGCGTGGACACAGAAATTTGACTGATTGAATTTTTTTTCCGATAGACACAGTAATGTGTTGAACAGGCCCTTAATGTTTTACTTACCATGGAACAAAATTCCCATACAATATACAAACAAGCAAGTGTGAAAGCAAATTTCATTTCTAGGTTTACTAACAGGAAAAAGAAGGGGAATAATCTATGAATTTAGTTCAAATAGTAAAAGAAAAAAAAATGATTTTCTGACACTCAATTGTAGATGTTTTTGTTGGAAATCGGATATATTCTATGTTTTGGTTTATTTAGCTAGAAAATCACATTATAATATATACATACAGAAATTCAGTTCAAACATTTTAATTATGTCACATCATCTATATTTTTTTTAGTAAAGTTGGAGGTCAAACCACCTAACTGTTTTTAATATCCATAAAGAATCCTCCATCTGAGTTTCTTACACAAAAGGCATTGTCTTGAACACTAGTTCTCACATATCTATGTTTTTATCTATATAATTATATTATTTTACTTCTTAGTTGTCTCAAATTACAGAATGATTCCTGTGTTTTTATGTTTATTTTCTCATTTAAATGGATGTGTTTAATGTGTCTAAGATACAAAATAAAATTTTAGAGGATGCAACTTATCTGCATTTCTCTGGAAGATTTTTTTACATGACTTATTCTGTTATTCATTAATTTTAGCTGGTCCAATTAATCAGGGCCAGTTTGGCTGTCTAAAGGGAACGAGAATGGAAATTTTTGAATGGCCGAAACATTGTGCGTGTGGGCACATGCCCTTAGGCCCTGTTCGACGCGGTTACTGTGCGCCTGGGAAAAAAAAATTCAGTTCAACTAAATTTTTTTTTTCCGACACGCACAGTAACAGACAGTTCAAATTGGCTCATATCCCGAGCCCGTTCCCAATCCCAGTTGTAGGCCGAACAGGGCCTAAGGCTCTGTTCGGCTGCACTCCCATTTTTATTGTTCACGTGGGAAAAAAAATTTATTCAAACTGAATTTTTTTTCCCACGTGAACAGTAAAAGTGAGTTCAAAATTTTTCTGTTCATGTGCCCGGCCCATGTGTTCGCCAAACAGGACCTTAGGGCCTGTTCGGCGCCAACTCAGGAATGGGCGTGGATGTAGGATCAGAAAATTTTTAAACCAAATTTTACTGTGCGTATGAGAAAAAAAATTTACTCTGAGTGAATTTTTTTTTTCCCATGGTAACAGGAGTTGGCTGAACAGGTTCTTAATGTTTTAGTTACCATGGGACAAAATTCCCATACAATATACAAGCAAGCAAGTGTGAAAGCAAATTTCATTTTAGCTTTACTAACATGAAAAAGAAGGAGAATAATCAATGAATTTAGTTCAAATAGTAAAAGAAAAAAAATGATTTTCTGACACTCAATTGTAGATGTTTTTGTTGGAAATCAGATATATTCAATGTTTTGATTTATTTAGCTAGAAAATCACATTATAATATATACATACAAAAATTCAGTTTCAAATATTTTAATTATGTCACTCTATATTTTTTTAATAAAGTTGGAGATCAAATCACCCAACTATTTTTAATATCCATAAAAAATTCCTCATCTGAGTTTTGAATTAGCAACCTCCTACACAAAAAACATTTTCTTGACCACTAAACTAAAAGCTGGTTCTCACATCATCTATGTTTTTATATATATAATTATATTTTTTTACTTCTTATTTGTCTCAAATTACATGATGATTTCTGTGTTTTTATGTTTATTTTCTCATTTAAATGGATGTGTTTAATGTGTCTAAGATAGAAATAAAATTTTAGAGGATACAACTTATCTGCATTTCTCTGGAAGAATTTTTCACATGACTTATTCTGTTATTCATTATATATATATATATATATATATATATATATATATATATATAGGGTCCGGCTAATTTGCTGCCGGCAGCATTCTGGCCAGCTGCTGCCGGGGGCATTTCGGCCATTTCTGGTGTTCAAACAACAAATTTTTTTATATAGATGTTCAATCTATATTATAATCTACTTGGAGACCAAATTTTACATTTTTTGGAATTTTTTTACTATTTATTAAGCCACTTTGAAAATTGCTGATCCGGGTGAACAGTGCAACAAAATTCTGGACCATGTGATCTGGAATTTTCAAAGTGGCTTAATAAATAGTAAAAAAATTCCAAAAAATGTAAAATTTGGTCTCCAAGTAGATTTTAATATTTAGAACACGTTGAACGGTTCGGATTTGTTGTTTGAACACCAGAAATGGCCGAAATGCCCCCGGCAGCAGCTGGCCAGAATGCTGCCGGCAGCAAATTAGCCGGACCCTATATATATATATATATCTTTAACATTTTAAAAAAATATATTAATTTGTGTCTTAATTTAGATAGTTATTACATAAATTGTTTATTTTTTTCCTTCCATAGATATTTTTCTTTTTAAAGTAAAACTTATGACACAACTATAAAAATTTAGAGCTTTAAGATACAAAAATCCAATTTTTTTTGTTGTTCTTTGATATCTATCATTTGAACACACGCATGAATAATGTATTTAAGATTTGAATATAGTCTTCCTGTATTCTATTAAAACAAAATTAGCATACTAGTTTTAAAATGTTTGGAATTTGGATAGACAAGAAATTAAAGGTGATTAATTCAGTGCCGGGTAGGTCCATAGAAAATGATTGGAATCGGTCAGTTAATGAAGAAACATGCATGTCTAGAAACAACTACGCATATAAAATTAAATAAAATACATAGCTCCTCCAGAAATGATAAAACCATTACAAATACTAAATTAATTATTAAATTCATCAAACATGCATGCGGGGTGTTCAACCGGTCGGTTCGGGTTAAACCGAACTTTTTTTGCCGAACCGCGGTTTGAACCGAAGTTTGAAAATCCAACCGAACCGACCGAATTAAAATTCCAAACCGATCTAAAACCGAACCGATTAAACCGATTTAAACTTCGGTTTGTTCGGTTGAACCGAATATAACCATTTCAAGTTACAAATAAACATTTCAAAACCGGTTGGTTCGGTTCAAACTGATTTGGATAACATTTTTTATAACCACACAAGCCGGTTTTTGATAAACCGATTTACCGATCCATTATAAACCACACAAAATAACCGACCCATTATAAACCAATCCATTTTTTATTAAACCGGTTGGTTCGGTTCAAACCGATTTGGAGATTTCAAAACCGAACCGAACCATTTAAACCGAACAACCGATCCAATTAAACCAAAATTTGTTGGTTCAGTTTAAAACCGAATAAACCGATCTATTTGAACACCCCTACATGCATGAGCATGACGAATTGACGATTGGCGAAGACTTGATGAGCTTTAATTTGATTGTCATCTCTTTCGTAATTATTAAAACTTTAAATGGAGAATATGTGGAGCCGTGGAGGCGTGGAGGGTGGAGCCCACCTGGCAGACATAACCTCGTGAAAATTTGATGAATCGGGTATTCGGGTCTTGTTGACTGGATCCGTTAGTTTGTCATTTCAACATCATATCTCATGACAACACCATTTTACTATTTTAGTGTCCAAATCTTCTTTTGCACGCTCGTTGTTTGTGATAATCTTCTTTTGACCACTAGACATAACTCAGACGACAATTTTTTTTGTAAATATTAAATAGTTGAATTGCTTGACATCCAATTTTTACTAAAAAATTCATAAACACATTTAGTACCGAATGTTTTTTAATTTTTATTGATTCTCAATAATAAGATTAATTTTCTTTATATAACTTTACTACGAATATATTTAATAGTGAAGTCAAAATATTAAGCTATTTGCTATTTACCATATGGAAAAAATGACATTTTTTTTTGCCACTCTAACCATAAGAGGACTTAAATATTTACAACATGGAAAATCAAAACTAGCAATGAATTTTACTAACAAAACAGCTTCTTCTTCTTTTTTTTTAAATTACAGCTTTCTGCAGTGACTAAATTTAAGGGTGGAATCAGATTTTCAAACTATGAGAATCAAATGTGAATGAATTTTAATCACAGAAAATTGTCATGTTGTAAATGAGAGTCAATTTTATAATATTTATAACGTTTTACAGTAAACTATATAATAAAAACATATTTGATCATCATTTTTTTTTAAAAAAAAGTAGGGATCATTAACTATGCCTCCTATAAATGTGTTCATATGCTCATGTCCACTTAAGAATCATGATTATTTTACCCAACAAGTGATTTTTCTTTTCGTGCATGTTTGTTTGAGATTTGAGTGAAATTTTCATTCCCCCATCCCATCTCTACACAAAAATGGCAGAAAAATAATTGGACTATTTTTTCTTCTAACGATTATACAGATAAAATTTTGAAAAACAAATTATGACAATTTGACAATTGTAAGAGAAAATATTAACTGTTATGGATCACTATTCACTACTATAGAAAAAAAATGTTTGTGCATTTAGTTACTATTATAGGGTCTCTTTCATATATATATGGTGTCATGGGCTGATCTAAAACTTAGTCAAAGGTGACTAAGTCATTTCTATGATTTTAAAATATTAATTATACATATAAAAATTTAATTGAATTTTATCATTTTTGAACCTTTTATATAGTCCAGCCTAGGACTGCTCATGAGCTGAGTTGAGTCCAAGTTGAGGGCAACTTGGATTCAACTCGTGAACTCATGAGCTTAGTTGAGTCCGAGTTGCTAATCCAGTTTCAAGTAAGAAACCCCAACTTGGATTCAACTCGCGGACAACTCGAGTCGACTCGTGACTCGTAGATAGTACATAGTTTATCAAATTAAAAATTACCAAAACAAATTCTAACAAAATAAATAGTACATAGTTTATCAAAATAGTACACAAATTAAAACTTTACATAATGAAACAGTGACAAATACATTATTAAATAGTACAAAATTTACCAAATTACTAAATAGTACAAAGTCTAACAAAACATTACATAGTTTACCAAGTCAATGAGTCATCCGAGTTGATTCCGAATCGAGTTGAGGGCAACTTGGATTCAACTCGTGAGACAATCGAGTCAATAAACTCAAGTCAGTTTCAACTTGAGTTGTTGGCGAGTTGAATCCGAATTGATTCCAACAAGTTATGAGTCATGAGTTTTTTTTGTCCACCCCTAGTCCAACCATTCTCAATAAATAACAAATATTTAGCTAGTGGTTAAAGCTCTAATTTATAGTTGAGAAGACTTGAGTTCAAATTCCACTAACCACAATTATATATTTTAATTTTCAACCACCTCTATAAAAAATTTCTAGTTTCGTCATGAGTACTACAGTGCATAGTGACAAGACTCGCGAGAAATTCGCGTTTAATTCGCGTATTATTCGTTTTTTTGACGTTACCGAATTGAACTCCGAATAAAACGCAGAAAAATATATAATATGTTTTATTCGCGAATAAAACGCGTATAAAATGCGAGTTGACGAATTATTCGCGAAAAAAACGCAAAAAAAAAATTTGAATTTTTTTTCAAATTTTTTTTTTTTACTGTTTGTTTGGGGGGGTTTTTTTTTCCCTTCCTTGTTGTACCGAATCATTCCCGAATTATACCCGAATCATGAATTTTTGACCTCGCCGAACCGAACCCGAATTTTTTATTTGTCACTATGCTACAGTGTACCATGCATATGAATCTATTTCAACATGTTTGCATTATATCCAGCGCCACAGAAAATCATTTGATAACTTTACCAAGAAGGAGACACGTGTCGACATACAAATGGCAGAGCAAGGTGTGCGGCGGCCATGCGCCTGACAGTAGGGCCCGCCATATACAGCAAGCAATGCTCTCTGGATCTACAATTGTAGCTTATAACCTTTCTTTCTATACAGTGAATCAACCGGCACTAAACTCGTTGACCTCTTTCCCCTAACCCACTACACAGTATACATTATTTTTTGTGACATAGGAAATCCTAACACAAATTTTGGAAAAAGTATGATTAGAACAAAAAGAGAGAGTGGCGCTGGTGATTCAATCAGATTATACACATGAAGGATTTTTGGGGCTTCTTTCGATATGAAACGACAGGAAGAAACAAACAAAGAAAAATGATAGGTTAGGGGAGATGATTGGTAGTTTTCGTAAAATCAGCAATATGGAATGAGTGAGCCTATGGTGCTATGCATAGCACGGATGGGGTCCGTGCTACGGTTAAAAATTTGACTTTATAAAATTATAATGATCGATCCAACCGTTCAATGTGATAACCATATGAATATGTACTTGCAAACTAAATTTTATATTTTTTTGAATTTTTTTACTATTTTTTTAGATAGGTAGAAAAATCAGTGTTTTCTGAAAATTCTGGACCATCAAAATTCTACCTATCTAAAAAAATAGTAAAAAATTCGAAAAAATATAAAATTTAGTTTGCAAGTACATATTCATATGGTTATCACATTGAACGGTTGGATCGACCATTAGGATTTTAAAAATTCAAATTTTTGGCCGTAGCACGGACCCCATCCGTGCTATGCATAGCACCATAGGCTCACTCATATGGAATTTAGTAACAACAATGATTGAAAACTTAGGAATCTATTCGTAACCGTTAATACCGTGATTTGTTCAACTTGTTTAACAATTAACACAAGGTCTAAGAGATTCAATATATATATTTGAGTGTGTCTATAGTACTATGCATAGCACGGATTGGTCGGTACTACGGATCAATATTTTCGTTTTCAAAATTCTAACGGCCGATCTGAACCGTTCTACATGATTTTCATATGAGAATATACTTGTGGGTTAAATTTTTTATTTTTTAGAATTTTTTTACTTTTTTTTAGATAGGTAGAAAATCACTGTTTTTGGATGGTTTAGAATTTTCAGATCAGTGATTTTCTACCTATTTTAAAATATAGTAAAAAAATTTGAATAAAATATAAAATTTAGTCTGCAAGTACATATTCATGTGGAAATCACGTTGAACGGTTCGGATCGACCATTAAAATTTTCAAAATGAAAATATGACTCTGTAGTACGGACTAATCCGTGCTATGCATAGTACCATAGGCTCACTCTATATATTTTATTTTTCTAGAGAAACGAGAATTCCTTGTCAACTTACAAACAAATAAAATTGATAGATTGGAAAGCGCAAATAATTAAATAGTGTTCATATTTTCTGTCTTTGCTATAAAATGTTATATTTATTTTAGAAAATGTAAAATGAAATACTTATTATTTTAATAAATTGAAGATGAACGTATACTAGAGATTTGTTCTATTTTTACATTGAAGATGTATTTTAAGTTGGAAATATGAGCCTTAATTAAATTCAATAAATAAAATTAAATAGGAATTATATATATTTAAACTGTAAATTTTTCCTCAAACTAGCACTCCAAATTGTCATCGAACTTCACTCAAAGTGTAGAAAATTAAAACATACTCATAAATGCCACAAGTACTATTTTTTTAGAATTATTCGTTCCACATACGATACGTGTTGCAGTGGACTTGCGACGATCTCCTCTTAAGATGTTTCGGTCTCTTCTTTTTTAGTAAAGGTTGGAGGTCAAGCCACCCAACTATTTAATATTCATGTTATTACAAAAAAAAAAAAGATTTTCCCATCCGATTTCCAACCCATGACCTCCCACATCCGGGTTTCGGTCCCTTCTTAAGTTCAAGTGATACTCCTAATAGATTATGCATAGATTTAAGTAGTATGATAATTGCCTCTCAAATAAATCTCTGAGCACGTCCCTCAAGTATTTAATATCTAACTTCCATATCTATCGCTCATATCCAAACATTTAAAGTTCTTTTTATAACTTTTTACAATGCTACTCGTAAGCATTTAAACCTCTATCTGCAAGCATTTAAATTCTAAATCTGAGTAGTTTTAACTCCTAACTACTTTTGTCTTCAAGCTAAATATTAATAATGTACATAAATCTGATACCATTTAATAAACCATATAACACAAAAGTGCAACTGAATTCCAAAGTTCTTTTTTTTTTTCTTATGAAAAGTGGAATTAAAGTTTGTAGCATGCCATGGTATGTCAAATTTCTGGCAACATTCCTTCAAAGTTAGATGCAATTCCTAACTTTACTAAAAGATAGGCATGCAGCTTTACTAAAGAAAAGGAAGAAAAGGGGAAAAAAACATAAACCAAAAGATGGAAGGAAATTTTTTTTTAAAAAGAATAACATGGAGCATGGATCTTTCATGAAAGTGCGTTAAAGCAAAATCTTTGAAGCTTTTTGGTACAAATCCAGTCAAAAAAGGCACATATGAAAAAAAAAAAAAAATTATGTGCACAGATCCTCTTTGATTTTAAGTATAGCTAGGATTATATACAGAGGTGAAACAGTATGGATAATATCTGATTCGTATTCAAAAATTAGATGTTGATATCTAATATCTGATTATCTATGTGGATATGAATACTGATATGGTTATACGTTTCAATTATCTATATCCGAATAGTAGATATATACCATATAATTTAATATATATTATATAAAAAAAAATGTATTCACCATTATAATTAGATTAATTATGAATTTTAGTATTTTTTTATAATTTTTTTATATTTTGTTTAATAAATATCCTATCCGATTCGTATCCGTATTTGTTTAATATCCGATTTGTATTTAGAAAATTAAAAAGAAATATGAATATGGGTTTACCACTATCCGCTCCGTTTCACCCTTAATTATGTATATTAATTTTTATCTGTTTTTTTTAAGTAACATCCTATACTATAACAAGTTACCAAAGTGAATATCACATTGTACATTATCCTTAAAATTAAATATTGACAGAATTGTTTACAAAAGAAAAATAAAAAAACATGAAGCGCTAGAGTTGGTGCCACATATAACCCTCCACATTCATATGATAATAAATTAACAAATTGGATTGGGATAAATGATTGAGACTGTTGGGGTGGTGGGGTTCAAATACTCGGTTCATTGATCCTAACGATTCAATAATAAGTAATTTAATCACTAATTTGCATGCAACTGTTTAATTATTCCAATTAGGAACTTAATTACTAATTAGCGCACAATTCGGAGAGCGATAACTAACATATTTTTTTCTTTAATATTTTAACTGCAAACTACTTATTTATGTGATTTTAGAATAGGGTTAAAATGTATTATTGGTTTGTGTTTCAATCATACACCACAATTTAATTTCGTTTTCAAAATCCGAATAGTCGATATGAACAGCTCAATATAACTTCCATATTAAAATATGATTGGAGACTAAAATTTATATTTTTTTGAAACTTTGTAAGATAGATAGAAAATCACTATTTTAGATGATCCAGAATTATCTGAAAAAGTGGTTTTGTACCTATCTAAAAAAAATAGTAAAAAGATTTTAAAAAATATAAAATTTGGTTTCCAAGCACATTTTAATGAAGATCATGTTGAACAGTTCGAATTGATTATTCAAATTTTGAAAACGGATATAAGAATCTGAGACATAATTAGAGCATAAAATCAATGGTGCATCTTAACCCTATATGCATGGCAAGTTGCAAAATTAAATAGAACAAACAAGAGAATATATACAACTAGTAAATAGTTAGGCTACCTAACTTGCATCACTTAATTAAGTCTCTACTAGAAAGAGAATCAGACGGTGAAGAAAAGAAAGTACATGCATGGAAAATGCAGGAAAAGTGTGGTGAAAATATATAAGAATAGAGATTATGTTCTTTATTAGGTGAAATGAAAAGAAAGGTGGGGGTAATTAAAGGAGGTAGAAAGATGTGTAAGCCACGTAGCCGACAACATCGTGTTTTGGTCTGCATGAGGATAAATTTTTCATTTTATAGAAAATATTATAAAATAATGGAAAAGAAGAGAATGAATACCTTGAAATTTAGATAAGTAGATGCACTACAAAAATTTCACATCCTTCGAACTTTAAGGGTCTGTTTGGCGCGGTACTGTGCGTCTGGGAAAATAAATTCACTCAGACTGAATTTTTTTTTTCCACACGCACAGTAAAATTCAATTCAAAATTTTTTTCGGTTCCCAAGCCCAGTCATGTTCCCCTCTTGGTGCCGAACAGGCCCTAAGATCAGAAACATTTCTCCGACTAAAAGTATCTGAGTGAGGCTATGGTGCTATGCATAGCACGGATGGGGTCCGTGCTACGGCTCAAAATTTGACTTTTTAAAATTCTAATGGTCGATCCAACCGTTCAATGTGATAACCATATGAATATGTACTTGCAAACTAAATTTTATATTTTTTCGAATTTTTTTACTATTTTTTTAGATAGGTAGAATTTTGATGGTCCAGAATTTTCAGAAAACACTGATTTTTCTACCTATCTAAAAAAATAGTAAAAAAATTCGAAAAAATATAAAATTTAGTTTGCAAGTACATATTCATATGGTTATCACATTGAACGGTTGGATCGACCGTTAGGATTTTGAAAAGTCAAATTTTGAGCCGTAGCACGGACCCCATCCGTGCTATGCATAGCACCATAGGCTCACTCAAAGTATCTTATTGTTTTGTTTTCAGGTTGCATTAAATTCTCTCTGATCTCATACTTTTCATCATTTCTGTAATATTACTAGAGTGAACTAGGCTATGGTATATTGGAATGTGCGGATCAGTTCGTATGTTAAATTTATATTTTTATTTTTAAAGTTCAAATAATCAATCTGAACCGTTTAACATTATTATCATATGAAAATATATTTGGAGATCAAATTATATTTTTTTTAAACTTTTTTTTACTATTTTGTAGGTAGGTAAAAAATCACTACTCTCAGATAAGTGGTTATCTAATTGTTTAAAAAAATTCAAAAAATATAAAATTTGATCTCCAAGTATATTTTCATATAATAATAATGTTGAACAGTTCGGATTGATTATTTGCACTTTGAAAACTGAGACATAAATCCAATACACGGACCGATCCGCGCAATATACCATAGCCTCACTCATATTAGTATATTACTATACAACAGATTATATAATTTTCTATAAAACTATAGAGAATCAAAGGTAACAAAACTTTTGATGCGGAATTTTTTTTCTGGTTCATCTAAATTTCAAAGTATGTTTTTTTCCCTCTATTATTATATAATATTTTCTACGAAGAATATTTTTCCTGCATGGGATAGGAGATGTGATGGGCCTGGGGATGATTAATGAGCGAGAATGAGCGAGTTGGGTATGCTCATGCTCGGCTCATTAGCTTAATGAGTGAGTTGTTAATGAGCGAGTTGTTAATGAGCGAGTTACCGAATTGTTTAAAATACATCATTCAAAAACTAATTTTCAACTATAGAATTTAACAAATTGTCATAATCGAACCTAATTAAACAGTGCATAATTTAACAAAAAATTATCCATAAGTAAATTTAACAAAATCAAACAACTATCTTTTTGTCATTCTCATGGCCCTACATATCACATACTCAAAGCTATCTCCTTGTCACATACCTACAAATTTGCATTATCAAAATAATAATAAAAATGTAGAATTTAGAAATATACAAATTCAGAACTGTACAAATCCAGAACGATGTATTAATGATCAAATTTTTTGTGATCAAATTTTGGGTTATATTTTGATACTAGTGTATTGATGAGTATGACCGAAACCAAAGAAAATTAAGGAATAGTGCATTGAATGAGAATTGTAATTCTGCTTGAATTAGGAAAATTTGCAAATTCTTAATATTATTTTTCTGAATATACTAACAGCTATTAGAGAAGTGGATTAGATGTGGCAGAATTTATGTAACTCGGTTCTTAATGAGCGAGTTATAGCGAGTTGATAATGAACGAGTTATGAGCGGGTTACGAATTATGAGCAATTTACTCACCCCTAGATGGGCCCACTCTTATTTATTGCTTTTCTACTCAGCTGACGTCTCAGAATTTCTCCCACTATTTTGAAAAAGGAAGAAAATGAAAGGTTTTGTTATAACAGAAAGTTTGGCTTGTTATGATATAAAAAACAAATTAAATAAAAAAAAACCAAAAATTTGAGTTTATTGTTAGAATCGTTCAATCATAATTTATATTTATTTTTGTTTATTTTAAAATTTTAGGAAATTGTTATGATATTTGTGACAATTTGTAATGAACAATTCGGATTTCAAATTTCGAATTACTAAGATTTAAATTTATCATTTCCTTCCTATTGTATTCACAACCTCAATCCTTGCTCTGTTGTTGCATAGAAAGACAACATTTATGATAAATGATATTTGTATATTGTAAGAACTTCGAGTTTCTTTCACTTAAGATCCATAGAATTTTTTTTTTCTAAGCCGTTAATTTTCAATATATTTTAATTGTCAGAATTCATCTCATTGTTGTCTCCAAGTTTTCTTCGTTATGTTTTCAGTTTACCAGAAAAGAAAATAAATAAAAAACAGCAGAAAACGCCTGGTTTTTAATCTTTTATCTAGAGGTGCTACTTTTACTCTATTACCCGGATCCGATCCGGAACTGAACCGGATCCGAACCGGAACTGACCCGGATCCGATTAATTTAAATAGGATATGGTTTAAAAAATATAACCTGTTAAATTATGAGTACAGTTATAAAATTAAAAATTTAACATCTGATATGGATCCGAATCGGAACCCGAACCTGACCTAAACAAATAAATATATGAATCGAAATTCAGATCCGAACACTTTTAGAGTACGTTTTCAAATATAATAGTATCCGGACCCTACCCGACCCGATAGCACCTCTACTTTTATCACACTCTTTTCGTTCTTTAATATATTTTAATTCTGTAAGACCTGATGCGCTGATTTGTTTTGTGTGTGTTGCGTTTTTATAGGTACATGTTGCCACACTGGTTTCCCAAAATATCAAGAAAGCTTGATTTGGCATACAAAATATATACCAAATATTTGTTTTCCAGTATGGGACCACTTACAATTTCGCCTTAATTAGCTGTGCAATTAAGTATGCAATCCTTAACGTAATTAGCAGTTAATATCCGAGAATATTCTCCGAGTATGTCCGATGGGCATCGGATCTATTTTCGGGTCCAATGAGCTCCAACACCGTTCAATCCGCATTAAGATCGGATGGTGATTGAGCTCATCGAACCAAAGTAGCTCTGATATCCATCGGACCTACTCTGAATTCTTAATATCCACCTTATTCTATTTTGGGGGAATTTCACGTATACCCCTCAAAAACTTCAAAATTATATATTTCCCCCTCTAACTTCAAAAACTAACAAATTTACCCATTATAATGTCTTTTATATTAAAACACATTCTAAATTTATAAAATACTCATTTTACTCTTTTATTAAAAGCATAAAACACTCTTCTGACTCAAATTCGAATCTAAAGGGTTCCTCAATCCGAACTGCTTTTAAGATCCGTGCGTGCTAAATCAGCATGAATCTTGAAGCAAACACGCACAAATATTGAAGCAACGTGCACAGATTTTAATGCAATGCTCGCATATCAGAATGCTTTAAAATATGTTTGCTGCAGATCAGCACGAATCTTAAAGCAAACACTCAGATGTTGAAGCGACAAGCACAGATCTTAATGTGATGCATGCGGATCAGACGGTAGAAGAACCCTTCATATTCAAATTTGAGTATGATGGGGCATTTTATGCTTTTAATAAAGGGTAAAATGAGTTCTAATATAAAAGACAATAAAATGGATAAATTTGTGAGTTCTTAAAGTTTAGAGAGAGAAATACGTAATTTCAAAGTTTAGAGGAAGAAATACATAATTTTGAAGTTTTTGAAGGATATACGTGAAATTCCCCCTTCTATTTTTATGTACAGTGTGATGTTGTTGTAATTTGACATATTCTAAGTGTGATGATGCTTATTCACATCATGTCCTTGATGTATATATTTGAGTCCGCATCGGCTGCATCAACTCAAAAGAGAGTTGATGCATCTCGGCCGTTTAATTTTAAACGGAGACAATCCAGCTACAACCTATAATTTAGATGCCCCTTAATATTAGCGTAGATCTAATTTATACGAATCATAAAACAAATCTAACAATCTAGATATATTAACTCAAAAGATTTTTTTTAGTTAATGCAGAGGATACGAATTCTATATATCTAGTATCATCCACATTATACCAGAATCGAGATCCAGTGAAGCAACTCAATGTTTGGGTTTTAGATTGGGATTGTCCGATTCGAATCCGAGATCATCCATCCCGAAGTGGAGCGCACACATTCCGACGATAGATTCGAATCTCGAGATCATCCCGAGCGACAGATTCGAATCGGACGGTCTCGATCCAAAACTCAAAAATTGAGTTACTTTAGGGGATCCGGACCCCATTATACCATGCATGTTATTTTCATGATGTGACAAACAACATTATATTCTGCGAAGCTTCGCGTTACTTCGGTCTCCGTTATGCCTTAATTAATGATAACGGATGTTGTGACCGCGGTTTGGTTAGCGGATTTTTTTTTTTGGGGTAATATAGTAGATTAAATTATTCCAGGATGAAGAATTTCAGAAAAAATTAAGTACGCATTTTAAAAACTATAAACAAAAAATGCCAAAAGTTATTTCTGGCAAATATAAACAATATGATCATATTTTAAAAGGAAGGAACATCTTAAAAATAGTTTGAATAGCAAAAAAAATGAAAAATATTTTCTCACTATGAAAAATGAACTTGCAGTACGTAATACAACCGAAACAATTATTTTGTGCATGTAGATGCAATTATAGATACTTCGATTCATATATTCTTTCGAAACTATTAAGTGGCACTAAGTAAAATCTGAAGAAAATTTTATAAAATGCTCTTCTTTGAAAAACCATCAAACAGAATATCGTTTTTCTAAAATTATTAACAAAATACTCTTGTGAACCTCACCTTTCCCCTCTCTCTCCATCCCTCTCACTTACAATTCATTTCCCTCCTTATTTTCTTTCTATTTAGAAAATCGTGACAGCTGTTTTTTTTTAGCATGTTTTTAAATTACTACCATTTATCTCATATGCTTAACGAATCAATTTAATTATAAAAAAAAAGTAAATCAATTTAACGTTTACATTGCATGTGATGTAATGGATTGTGATCTTTGTGTGCTTGCTTTAAAATAATGGTTAATCCGTACATGTGCCGAATAATTATGTTTTTGAGCTTTAAATCAAACTTGTTATTATTCACGGAAAATACTGTAATTGAATACATGATTCCATTATGATTAATGAGACATAACTCACTTAATTGACAGGGGTACGTTGATGCTTCAATATAAAACAGTTGATCATTACCAAATTAATTATGCCTCAATTATAGTTCTTTGGAACCAATCAGTTTCATGAAATAATGTACCAAACAGTTTCGTTGATGCTGCAGTTTAATTTTTTTTTTTTTTAATTTGCATGTATGTTATGCTTAAAACAGCATGTTATATAGGGGTGAAAACGGTATGGATAATATCTGATCCGTATTCGATCTGTATTCGAAAAATTAGATGTGGATATGGATACTGATATGGTTTTATGTTTCAATTATCCGTATCCGAATAGTAGATATATATTATGAAAAAAATATTGTTATTCACCATTAAAATTTGATAAATATTATGAACTTTGGTATTTTTTCATATTATTTTCATAAATATCCGATCCGTTTCTGTATCTATTCGGCTGATATCCGATCTGTATCTGTATTCGGAAAATTAATACTTTTATCAGTTTTATTAAAACCCCTAGAATACTCTCACAAAATAAAAAAAACATTACATAATTTTGCAAACACAATTTTAACTTCATCAGGTGCATAAAATTTGATAGGGTGCCTTTAGCATATAAACGGTATATCAATTTTACCACTCAAGGCCCTTTCAAATGTTTTACAAAGGATATGGGGACACAGCAAAATTTGGAGGGGAAGCTGCTTTCATTTCATAGTCTCATAGAAATATATATATATAGCAAATTACTAAAGGAATCCATGGAAAAATGATGGAAAAGAATTCCTTATTTCAGTTTCTTTTTTTCTTTTTACTTTATTTTCAGAAGGAAAAAAAACGAGCCTCTGCTCTTTTTCCCAGTTGTTTCATTGTGTGGCAGTTGATACAGGAGAAAAAAGAAAAGAGAAGGGAGTCAGTGAGGGATCGGCCTCTGCTGCTTTTCCGAGAGAAGAGCAGGACTCTGCTCTTCCAATCTCAACTATTCAAAATCATTGAGATCTGTGCATGAAAAAGTCCTTTTATCGAGATACGTGAATGAAAATTTTTGAATGGTTGAGATCGGAAGAGCAGGGTCCTGCCCTTCTCTCGGAAGAGCAGCAGAGGCGGATCCGTTAGTGAGAGGGAGGAGGAACAAGTATCCTCTCCAATACTGTAAAAGATTCTCTTCACTTTACGTTTGAGATTAACTCTCAGCCGTTTTGAGATTCGGACTAGCGTAGGGGCAGTATTATTGGGCTTTGAGATTCGTGTCAAGTTAAAAAGAACGGTCCAGATTCCGTATTACGGTACCGGGGAGGATGTGAATTCGAGTGAGGAGGGAAGGAAAGAGGGGGAAATATTGGGACCCACAAGGATATATTTTTTTTTTTTATGTTTTTGAAAAAAAATGGTATTTTATAAAAATTCCCAAATCTGATATAATAACATTTTGTTCTAGCATCAATGTTTCTACTAAAATAGAAGTGGGGATAACTCGGGTAGAACTAGGGTGCTCTTGAGTTCACCAAGGACTCTCTTGAGTTCATCAAGTTCTTGGTGAACTCAAGTCTAAATCTATCGGATTGGCTTCAAACGACGAATCTGAACCGTTGAAATCCGTCTACCTTACGAGTGATGCGTCTACATGCAAAAAATTTAAATTTTGAAATTAATTTTGCATAGAGTCAAGTGGTCAAAAAAGTCAAAAAATGAATACATTAAAATTAATTTATTAACCTTCTAATTTTAACCGCTTGATTTTATCTTAAATTAATTCGAAAGCATAAATTTTTTACATGTATACGCATTACTCGTAAGTGGGTTTCAACGGTTCGAATTCGTCGTTTGAAGCCGATCCGATGAGTTTTAGACTTGAGTTTACCAGGGGCTTGATGAATTTAAGAACACCCTAGTTCTACCCGGGATAACTCAATAATTAAGCACATGAAAATAGGTAGCGGCAGGGCCACGTGAGAGAGAGGGGAGGCAATTAAATAATTCTGTTGAATTTGCAAAATTATCATGTAAATTTGTAAAAGTACAATTTTTTTTCACCAACTCTTGTGAAATTTTTATTATTGACACCAGTAAAAAAATATTTTGGCTCCGCCACTTAAATACGTATTTCATTTTTGTGTTGGAAATTAAATTGAGTTATTAATAAAACAAATAATTAGTTTGAGATATGAAATCAAATAATGTTTTGAAGAATCTTGCCGTTTGTGTTTCATAGTCCAGTTCTTGAAATGATCAAACCAGAATTAATTGTAACCATGTTTAAAAAATATTGAAATAAAAGATATTATATATTTCTTGAAATAATTCACTTTTTTCTATTATAATTAATCCTTGGTTATATATGCATATATCTCTTATTTTTGTGTTTATTATGAAAACTTTTTTTTATCTATCTAAAATCAAATACCAAGATCTCTTTATGTAGGAGAAAACCGGTCAAATAAATGCTTATTTCTAACAATTATTGATTTTAGTAGGTATGCTCTATATTAGTTATTTACAATTAAAAAGGAACCAATGATATTTTTGTAAAGAAATAATATAAAGATGGTAATTTTAATTGATGTAAAGAAATTCAATTTACTAAACTTATTTATGATTTAATAAAATAAGATATTTGTATGAATTGATGGGTGGCCAAGTCCATCAATTATCTTACTAATCCACTAAATATTAAGAAAACACTTGGAAATATAATTAATTTTGACAAATTAATAATCAGTATAAAATCTTGAAACACATAAAATTTTACTAAATGTTTGTAACATTTTTAGGATTTGGCTCTAATGAAATAGCAATAGTTGTCCTTAAAATAGATTTTCAATCAAGTGGAAGGTTTTATCTATAGAAATAATTAAATTCAGATGTATGGAAATAGAAAGAGTACCTTGGTTTCAACAAATATAGAAAGATCGGATTCAGGGGTTCCTATCCAAGTTTTATTTATTTATTTTTTTAAATAGTAGAAAAGGAAAATAAGGGCGCCACATTTCATCAAATGGAAATTGAACAGGCATCAACGTTTCCTATCCATTTTTTTAAATTCAGCAGAAAAGGGGAATATAGCTGCCACATTTCATCAAGTCAAAATTGAATAGCATCAACGAAGCCTATCCAACATTTTTTTTTTAATACAAAGGTAATGAACAAATTACACTACTCTATAATTATCACCTAATTAATTATATAACACTGTAATTAAAATATAACTACAATTACTCTTACAACCATACTAATAATACCTACAACAATCCACTAACAACAACATAAATTCGGATAAACCTTTTTTCAAAAAAATTGTACCAAAATCATATTGCCAGAGAGGTCATTTCTCATCTTAAATTCGGTTTAAGGAACAACTTAACTTTCTACTAATTTCAACTAATAAAACAGTACCCATTTTTTACTTGTAATTTCTACTCAAATTTAAATTTGGATTTGAAAAAATATATCATATTTTATAAAAAAAAAAAAAAGATCCGATACTCTACGAGCTTCTCGTTTCATATTGAAGTTTATTCCAACAAAAATTATTGAATTCGGTTAAGAAATGGTGGAGTTTTTATTTTTAGAGAAAAAAACCATGAAAGTTCTCCAAGATTTTGAATCGGCGTTGAAGGAAGGGTTTGGCAGAGAGTGAAGAAAGAAAGAAATCATTGTTTTTAGTTGCCGCTGATTTTCTGATTCCTATCCACAACTTAACTTGATTTTATGTGGCTGTTAATTCGATGAGTTCTGCGGAATTAAAAAAAAAATTGAATCAGACTCATTGAGTCTGATCTAATACTCACCTGATTATCTGTGACAACCATATCCCCACCTTTCTAAACCAGCGTTGAATTAAAATAAAAAAATAAAATAACTTGGATAGGAACCGTTGATTCCTATCCATAATATTTGAATAGGAACCGCTGAATCTGATATTTCTATATTTGTTGAAACCGAGATACTCTTTCTATTTTCGTAAGTCTAAATTTAATAATTTCTATAGATAAAAAATTTCCTAGTGGAAGTGATGTGCCTCGAAGAAATTATATGAATTTTCCAATGATAAAAAGAAATGAAATTTTGGTCACTTTATCGCAATTATGGACGGAAGGCTAAAATCCGTTAAGGAAGTACTAAATTTAATTAAAGAAATTAATGCATGTCAATTTTATGGAATAATATGGAAAAGTATCATTATATCATGCGCAAATAAATTAGTATGATACTTATTACGATGTAAAAATCTTAATCTGAAAATCATGTGCAATCGCAATATTGAAATTTGTGCCTTTGATAAAAAAAAATGGTAGGAAACTTGGGAATGGCTGTTTTTTTTTCAGATTCTGTTTTTCCGATTCCAACTATTAAATTCGTTGAGATTTTTGTATGAAAAAATTTCTTTATCGAGATACGTGAATGAAATTTTTTGAATAGTTGGAATTGGAAAAGCTGCAGAGTCGGATCCGAAAACTTCATCCATCACTAGACAGTGACATCAGTAGGTCCCAATTGGCGTGATGCCGGATCTTCACCACTGTAGCAGCCATTGGTGACATGTATGAACTGATGACGATGACGAAGCATGCATGCATGCATGGCCAGGATAGAAATGTGAAATGGAAAAATAAATGCCTATTGAGAGAGAGGGGGTCCAGATGTGTCAATGGATATATACGATATCAATATATGGATCGGATTGAAGTGTTTTCATATTTTTATCAATGTAAAATTAATCTTATTCACACTCTCTCTTTACAAATTAAATATAGCATATTCATATTCAACTTTTATCTATTAAGATAACATGAAACCAAATAAATAACGATAATGAATAAATGAATAGCATATATAATTAATTTAATTCAATAATATAACAATCGTTGGATAGCATAATATAACAATTGTTGGATGTGTTTTAATTTTCATTCAGTGCACACCTCTTGATACAAATCTGACACCTGTTGTATCGAAACACACTGGATAGGTGTACATTACAAAGCACCGTAGCCTTACTCGTAAAATTATATAGTATATGTACAAATAAAAATATTAATTATCATATATAATTTTATATTTATTCTATATAATAACTGGTAAGAAATAATTTTTATTCATACTTTTATCCGATAAAAGTATGGTAAGAGATGTCCCAATGAGTAATGTCTCTCTTTCTCTGTCATAATTAAAACAATATATATAATTTCAGCTTTATAAATCAAGTCATATGTTAACATTTTATCCAATGAATGGACTTGGCAATTTGGCATGCCATTATTTATGCCCGGTATTAATTTCTCTGCAGTTTCAGGCTGAGTTTTCAACCACATTTGACTTGCGTTTAGAAAGTATATGAAGGACATAACTTAATGAATTAATTGCATAGAAGCTAATCATGAAATGGGAGGATTCAGACTTCAGAGACATCCAAGTTCTAATATTAGATTCACAACATAGAAATTGAAACAGGGGCTCATCATAATTCATAACAAATTAAACAGTATCATACATTCTAATAAATGATCCTCTCTCTATAATATATACCGGATCAATGTACCTAGCTAGAGTAATTCTCAAACCTTTGTACAATGCAAATTAAAGCCTCTCTGTCAAACACATCGCTAAATCTAAAGAACAAAAAGGAAGACTTAAAAAAAAAAAAAAAAAAAAAATACAACTTTGAAGTCATGATCATTTTTTTTCCTTCTTTTTTCTCCCATTCCTTGACTTCAATCTCAGTAGTCCACAAAATAATCCCATGTTTTGTAATCCAATTTTACTCAAGAAACCCTTCTTCTTTTTCTTATTCTTTCCAAGCCCCTTTCTCCCGCCAGATGTCATATTATTCCAACTGCCCCACTTGAAGGTGTCTTTCACCGTGTGGGCCCCGTCTCCTTTCTCGGCCTCCGGCACAATCGGTACAACCGGCGGCGTAACACACCTTATCAATGACCATTGAACTCCTTTAAAGAAAGGGTGTCGTTTGATCTCAGCTGCACCACGTGTTGCACCCAAACGCCTTCTGGGGTCCCGCTCAAGCAATCGACGGATCAGATCCCTCGCATTTGCCATGTCATCCTCCTCTCCTTCTCCTCCCAAAGAAGGAAATCTCAACTCCTTGTTCAATATATTCTTTAAGGTTGCCTCTTTTGTGGGGCCCTTGAATGGAGTACGCCCATACAAAAGCTCGTACAAAAATACCCCGAATGCCCACCAATCAACTGCATTACCGTGTCCGGCTCCGGTGACCATCTCTGGCGAGAGGTACTCGTGTGTCCCCACACAGTCTTTAGAAAATGCGGTATCCGGCTCGGCAACAAACTCTAATTCTTCATTTTCAAAATTTGCTCTCTTTTGACCCTTCTTTTGTTGTTGGTGCTGTCTGTTGAGCCTCCTGCGGTGTACCTTTGGTGAAACCGGTGCGATGAAAGATAAGTCAAAGTCTGATAACATGACATGGCCATCAGATTGTATAAGCACATTCTCCGGTTTCAAATCCCGGTAAACGAAACCGAGGGAATGGAGGTATTCTAATGCAAGGAGGATTTCAGCAGAGTAGAAACGGGCAGCGGCTAATGGGAGACGGGAGTGGGGCCGGCGTCGGAGCAGCGAATGCAGATCACCGCCCGGACAATAGTCGATGAGAAAGCACGAGTAATGAGATGCTTCAATTCTCGCGTAAAGAGTCGGGAGGAAAGGATGGTCAAGAGAGGCCAAAGCACGGGCCTCGGCTAAGACATGAGAGTGTGATGTCTCTGAGGGGAGTGTGTTGAGGTCGATTACTTTCAAGGCGAAGAGAGGGGAGGGAGAAGGGGATGTTTTGAGGCGGCAAAGGAATACTTTGGAAAGGTGGCCGGAGCCGAGAGGGCGAATGAGGTAGAGGTGTTGGAGTTGGAGAGGGAAGGGGGAGGAGGAGAGAGAGTGCCATTGAGGGGAATGGGAGGAGTGAGGGTGAGGAGAGAGAATGGAGGAGTTAGAGGAGAAGGAAGGGAGGGAGAGAGAGAGGGAGGAGCGAGGGGTGGTGAAGGTGGAGGAGGTGGAGTTGGAGGAGGTGGTGAAGGAAGAAGTAGAGGTGAAGGAGAGAGAGAGGTCTAGCTCGGCTGGAGGGAATTGGGTTAGAGAGAGGAGGTCCTTGTTCTCTTCTAGTTCCATGGTCTCTAATGAGAGATGCATAGAGAGAGAGGAAGAGAGAGTTGAGTGTGATGAGAGACGAAGGAGAAGCCAGGGTGGATGGGGTTATATAGAGAGAGAAAGAGATGGGGATTTGATATATATTAATAATTTTTGGTGTTTTTTATATTTTATGTCATTTATTTTAGTTCTTCCTTGTCGGCCCCTCTGGCCCTCTCATCTATTATCTTAATTTCTCTATTTCTCAAGTCAAATTTGATACAGATTATTTTTTTGATGTTGTCCCAATTTTTGTAGTCAAGAATTCAGTTAGAAAAAAGAATCTAAGAAAGAAAAGAAAAAAGAACATGGAGAAGGAAAAAATATAAAAATGTATGTCAACCCCTAGCTCACCTATTGTTGATATATGTTGTATTTATTATGTTGTCACAGGAATTGTCAAGTTTTTAATCACAAGCCGTTGTTAGCATATTTTGAAGATCGTTCCGTGAAAGGAGACATCTAATACATGTTTATTACTAATTATGATTTCATATATATATAGATAGATAGATAGAGAGAGAGTGATGCTACAGTGCTTTGGGAAGTAAAGATGGTGTTTTACTTCCTGCTCATACTCTATTTTTAAAGTTCAAATAGTCGATCCGAACTTCTCAACATGATTTTCATATTAATATGTGCTTGGAGACCAAATTTTATATTTTTTGGAAATTCTTTACTATTTGTTTACAATTTTTGAAAATCATAGTTTTTCATTAAATAAAAAATAAAAAATTCAAAAAACACTGATTTTCAAAAATTCTAAAAAAATAGTAAAAAATTTCTAAAAAATGTAAAATTTGGTCTCCAAGCACATATTAATATGAAGATCATGTTGAGAAATTCGGATCGACTATTTGAACTTTGAAAATAGAGATATGAGTGGGAAATAAAACACCCTCTTTACTTCCTAAAGCACCGTAGTATCACTCTCTCTCTCTGTCTATATATATATATATATATAGTGGCTAATATCAAAACATTTGCACTAAGGCCCTCGTGCAACCAAGTCATTTTTATTTTTTCAAAGTCCAAACAGTCGATCCAAACCGTTATCTATATTAAAATCTGCTTGGAGACCAAATTTTACATTCTTTTTGAATTTTTTTACTATTTATTAAGCCACTTTGAAAATTGCTGATCCGGGTGAACAGTAAAAACAGTGCAACCAAATTCTGGACCATGTGATCAACAATTTTCAAAGTGGCTTAATAAATAGTAAAAAAATTCCAAAAAATGTAAAATTTGGTCTCCAAGCAGATTTTAATATAGAGATCACATCTAACGGTTTGGATCGACTGTTTGGACTTTGAAAATCCGAAAACGACTTGGTTGCATGAGAGCCTTGGTGCAAACGTTTTGATATTAGCCACACACTCACTCTCTCTCTCTCTATACACACACACACACACACACACACACACACACACACACACACACACACATATATATATGAGAAGGAGAGTCACAACAATTATTTTTTTCATTTTCAAAGTCTAAATCGTTGATCCAAACCATTCAACACGGTTATCTAAATAAAATGTGCTTGCAGATCAAATTTACATTTTTTTGAATTTTTTACTATTTATTAAGATGGGTACAAAATTCAATGGTCTGAATATGACTATTTTTTTGTAAAATACTTAATAAATAGTAAAAAAATTCAAAAAAAATATAAAATTTGATCTGCAAGCACATTTATTGTGGAGATCATGTTGAACGGTTTGGATCAACGATTTGGACTTTGAAATGAAAAAAATGATTGTTGTAACTCAAATTTGTTGTAACTTGATCCCTCCTATATATATATATATATATTAATTGCAGAAGATCTGATCATGAATCAAGTTGTGTATACATATTATCTTTGATATTTCACAACTGTAAGAATATAGTTCTTGCTGTAATTACCTTTTTCATATATGATGATGAGATAAATGAAGGTTGATGTAAAATTAAGTTAACAAGTATATATATTAATTTCCAATTAAATATTGGATTAGCTAGCTTGCCGGTATCAAATAACACCCAAGTAGGGAAGTAGATCTCTCGTTTTCTTTTTTGAGCATCGAAATCCAAGTTGTAATATTCCCTGGCTAGCTATGTGGCACTCATGCATGCATCGATCACATGCTTTATCACCATGAGATAGGATGAAATGCATGGCACTGGCACATGACCACAATTATCAGTTGTACTTTGGGAAAGAGAATCATGCACTAGCCTCATAATAATTAGCAACTTCTTTACACTAAACAATTAATGAATTACAACTCCCACGTATGTACATATATAACATGCATGCATAGTGGCCAATGCGATATATTCATGTACATTATATACCCCTAACTCCACATGATTCCATGATTATTTGCCTAATTATTGGTACCTATATATATATATATATATATAGAGTAGAACTAGGGTGCTCCTAAGCTCACCAAGCCCTTCGTGAGCGCGACTCTAAAACCTATCGAATTGACTTCAAACGATATTTTCAAACCGTTAGATGTTCAATCTATATTAAAATGTGCTTGGAGACCAAATTTTACATTTTTTGGAATTTTTTTACTATTATTAAGATGGTTTGAAAATCGCTGTTTTCCAATGGTGCAGAATTTTAATAAAAACAGCGATTTTCAAACCATCTTAATAAATAGTAAAAAAAATTCCAAAAAATGTAAAATTTGGTCTCCAAGCACATTTAATATAGATTGAACATCTAACGGTTTGAAAATATCGTTTGAAGTCAATTCGATAGGTTTTAGAGTCGCGCTCACGGAAGGGCTTTGTGAGCTTAGGAGCACCCTAGTTCTACTCTATATATATATGTATCGATCTAAAAGTATGTGCAAAACCTCACATTTGCGGCTTCTTTTGTTTGGTTTTAACTTTTAATTAATTACCTCGATCCTAAATAATTGGCTTTGTGAACGAATTATCACGGGTAGCCAGCTAGAGTGTTATATATTCATATGATATATATATAAAATTAATTCTAATTTTTATATTTATGTTTGGTCTTGAGCATATGTTGTCTGGAGTTCAATAATTAATCAGTTCCTGTAAATTACTTCTCACTAATATTCTTCCAACAAGTCATGTGAGCGCTGGAGATTTAATGATACAAAAATGTATATCTGATTTTATATATAATCTCTAAACTGTAGAACAATTAGAATGATCCATGGTAGGCTTGGGCGGTTGGGCCTGCATGCCCCAAATTTCTTAAAAAGAAAAACACAAGGAGAAGAATGCTTTTAAAACAATTAATTGCCAAGGAAATGAAATTATCGTGAACATAAATCAATTGAAAAAAAAATATTATAAATTAAATTAATTAAACTGAGTATTGAAGTATTGATGGATGAGCTATGCATGATATCCACGAAAATCAAAGCAGCCGTCCGCGCCAACCCTTTCCTTGCTTCTTCTTTACATATTCATTAAAATATAGTGAAGATACTGGTACTGTACTTTTTAAGTATTTATTGGCACAGAGAACATGGTATATTAACAGTAATATGACTGTACGCAGGTTGTTTCCAGTTAACCTCCACTATCTCTCAGTAGTCAGTACATATCTCAATTTCCTCGAAGTGTCAAAATTTACATATATATATAATTATATATATATATACTACTGCAATTTGCAAATTAAGGCTAGTGATCGATCACTCTTGACGTCAACACGGTTATTAAATTGATGTTTTATTTATTTTTTTGCTGCTCTTTTGGTTGAAGTGACAACTGTCAAGGTAAAACTGTAAATCATGCAAACTCTATGTAACTATTTTAAATTTTATTATCAATATACCTGTTAACGGATTCCGTTAACCATCAAAAAAAAAACTGTAAATCATTGAGCTTATGACAAAGCTGTTACAAGTTGTACCAGCATTTTGGAGATAGGTAAATTAATTTATAATAAGAGAATTGTGTTCAAAAGAAAGGGAGATCTCAGATCTAGGGGCACAAGTTCTTTGGATGGTAAAGGAAACGACATATACAGCTTTTACTTTATATTTTATAATCATATATACGCACTTTCATGAAATGCAATGTATCTATCAGACTATATATCACTTTGTTCTTTCTTTCTGATATTTGTTTTTTACTAACTACCAACGGTTTGTTCCTCCCATGATTCAACTATTCTAGATCTTCTGCGTTGAAAACTTTGTAGAAGTTTGTGTTATGATCCTAATAGAGAAATAGCCTAGGCCTCATATTAATTACTTTTATCTTTAGGGTAAAATCACACATCATGTTATTTAGTTTCAAAGCTAACGCAGCTTAATTATATAGTTGTTCAGTACTTTCTTGGACTATATAATTAATTTCGGATAATATATATATACTTTTGACCACAGCTATTAGGGTTTATTTTTTATTCGCTGAGGCAATTACAATGTTGTGGTTCTGTAGCGGGTCAAGATGCTTCTTTGATGATAAGTAACCTGCTTACAATAATGTTTTATCAATCATATGTTCCCCATAATCTGATTTCGTTTGGTATATATATACACATTATATAATAATACACGTAGAAATAATGACATGGAAATAGGAAGAAACATCTCCACATTGTCTCACATGCTTATTCCCTGCTCACTTAACGTACCAAGTCCCACACACACTTGAAAAGATCCTGTACCAGCCCTCACAGATATTAATTGGTTATATGATTTAAGTTAAATATATATTATAACAGATATGCATACTTCACAAAAATTCATACAGTATATTTATTAGTACATAATATATATTATAAACTTATAATATTTGTTGGTACGTATTCCCAACTTTTGATTTTTTCAAAAATAATTAAGATCCTATTATTTCAAACTTCTAATTCAGATCGATTCTACCTATTCAATGAAAGAGTGAGTCTATGATACTATGCATAGTACGGATTGGTCCGTACTACGGATTAATATTTTCGTTTTCAAAATTCTAACGGTCGAACCGAACTGTTCAACATGATTTTCATATGAGAATATACTTGTCGTCTAAATTTACTATTTTTTTAGATAGGTAGAAAATCATTGTTTTTGGATGGTCCAGAATTTTCAGATCAAGTGATTTTCTACCTATCTTAAAATATAGTAAAAAAATTCGAAAAATATAAAATTTAGTCTGCAAGTACATATTCATGTGGGGATCACGTTGAACGGTTTGAATCGCCCATTAAGATTTTCAAAATGAAAATATGACTCCGTAGTACGGACTAATCCGTGATATGCATAGTATCATAGACTCACTCTCAATGAAATCATAGAATCAAAATTGTAATAACAGTCTTATTTTTCTTTTTAGAAAAGACAAAGTAGCATCTAATATGTATAGACTAGGTGAAAGGAGGAGGAGACTAAGAGAGACAAGGCGGTATGTTTTTCTGTGATGCATTAATTGTTCAGCTTTGTTTATATTTAATGCTCACCTAAGATTCTTTTCCCTACCTTTTGAATTTGCTGCTAAATGCAGTTGACCACAACACAATTATCACAAATCGAGTTGTGAAGCAACGTGTCTATGTCGGACGAATACAGAACGAAAATTTATTAAAATGCTTGCAACATTTTTTTGTTGGGTAGCAGGTGTACAAAGATGATATAAAAAGTTTACTAATCTTTTAGATTGGTGCACTAATTTTGTATTTTAATTAAGATGTTTGCAAAATGCAACATTAACTTACAACCAAAATGCCCTTCTGTCATTTCTTTTCCGTTGATTTTGAGGATGTGTCCCTGTTCATTAATGCTCTGTTAATTAATTACAGAAACCTAAAAGAAAGAGCCACAATAAATGAAGTTAGGTTTTCTTCAATTATATATATCATCACGCATCTAAGAACCTATTGGTTAAGCTATATATATATGGTTTAATTTTGGTAAAAACTATGAGATATATCAGATAATTCATACGGTTAAGCTATATATAAGGTTTTGGTAAAAAAAAAAAAAAAAAGAAATATCAGATAATTCATACGGCCTTGGCTGCTGGATCAAGTATTAAAAGAATATTTTGCTGCTAATACAAATGAAAAAGACATCTCATGAGAGGATTCAAATCAGCTGAAATTCGAAATACATAAACAGTATCCCTGTAATTTCTGAAATTTCGAATCCAGCCGTTCAACTTTTTCTGTGCACGCATCTCGAAACAACTAGTTTCTCTGTGCACGTATCTCGAAACAGTTCAACGGCTAGATTCAGAATTTCAAAAATTTCAGCGGTACTGTTCATGATTTTGGATTTCAGCAGATTTGGATCCCTCATGAGAAGACTCTTAGGTATTAATTTATAGTTAAAAACAGAAGTATGAGGCATGGTAGTTACACACATTCATTCTCAAATATTGTTGTTCAATAATGAAAATATAATCTTAGGCAAATAAAATTGATCAAGGAAAAACAACCAAACTGATAAAATCCCAAACGCAGTGTGAGAAAACTTGCATTCAAGTAAAATTGAGCACAAAAATCAGTCTGGGTATTGCAAGGGTAAGAGCCCAAGGCTCTTGTGACAAATAAAAATAATGCAAGCAACATACATTAACGTAAGGGCCCAAATTGTTCAACTTATATTTCTATCTGGTTAATTAATGGACCCAAAAGATCCGTAAATCCAATTCCAAAGCCCGTTATCATTGGGCCCAAACGACCCGAACCTACATCTCATTCTTCTCCAAACGAGAACGGAGTAGGTCCGTATGCCCATCGGACCTACTTTTAGGTTCAACGAGCATGATGACCGTCCGATCTAATTTAAGATTGTGCGCACGAAAAATTGAAACATATACACACGAATTTTAAAGCATTCCGCACGAATGTTAAAGCAAATCGACGGTGATTAAACCCATCGAACCAGAGTAGGTCCGATGCCCATCGGACCTACTCTCAAGTGTCTCCAAACAACCAGACTCTTCTTCTTTCATCACCCATTTGCCATAGCATGAACCAGTTCCACAGTTGTTTTCATGAACCGTGGTTCCTCACTGCCCTTATGGCTTATGCAGCCTCGGAATCAATTAAAACCACGTTCAGACAATATTGATATCCACAGAGCTTCAAACGTAAGCGGTAACATCACTGCTTCGTGTCAAATGCCTTCTCGACCTCTCCTCCGCCTTCACTCTTCCAGGCCGCGACCATTATCTCTGCTCCCTTTGGCAATGATTCACTCCTCCACATCCCGCCTGCCACACCATCTCCCGCAAAACCAAACCGAGTATACGACCCAAGCGATTACGTACCACGACCGGACCAAGCATTCGCTCACTTCCGGTTACGCTCGCGGACCCGGTCGGCTCGACTGGGCCAACCAACCCAATCCCTTCCTCCGGTTTGTCCCTTCGTCTTCCCTTCCCCTCCTTCACCCCACCACTCCCCTCTCCCCTCATTATCCCTCCATTTACAATTCCTTCCCTTCCTCTTCTCTCCCCCTCTCCCTCTCCTCCCTCTCCTCCCTTCTCTACTACTCCCTCTCTCTCTCGGCTTGGAAAACCACTGCCTTCTCTACCTGGTCCCTTCGGGTCAACCCAAGTAGTGGCAACCTCCACCCGACTGAGTGCCACATTCTCTCTCCTCCCCTCCCCGATTCCCCTTACAACGCCTCTCCTTTTCTCTCTCACTACTCTCCCAAAGATCACTCCTTGGAGATTCGAGCAGTAGTGCCCCCGAATTTGAAATTACCCATTCCTTCTGATTCGTTGATAGCCATTTTCTCATCAATTTTTTGGCGCGAGGCTTGGAAATACGGCGAACGCGCCTTGAGGTACTGTAATCATGATGTGGGCCATGCAATTGCGGCCTTGGCAATATCAGCTGCTGCACTTGGTTGGGATGCCAAACTGCTAGATTCTCTGTCCCATTCTGAGTTGGAAGCTTTACTAGGTGTCACCAAGACGTATCCACCATTGCCCGAGCCATTGCCTACAAAACCGATTAGAGGTAACCTGCCTTGGGTCGAGGCCCAACACCCGGATTGTGCATTGGTACTGTTTCCAGCTAATACCGATTTTACTGTTGATTATCCTGCTCTAAGAGAGTTTGTCAAGGGATTGCCTGATTTAGAGTGGGCTGGCAAGCCAAACTCTCTCAGTAAAGACCATGTATATTGGGATGTGATATACCACACAGCTGAGGCCATAAAGAAACCTGGAGATGATAACCTTTTTTCAGTGAACCCATTTCATAAAAGTGGTCTAATATCAGAGAAACTGTACAAAGATTTCACAGTTAATGAGGTGGTGCGAAAGAGGCGGTCTGCGGTGGACATGGACCGAATCCACTTAATGGAGAGAGAAACCTTTTACCAGATTCTACTGCACTGCCTCCCGTCAGGCGAGGTGGGTCTGGGGGAAAAACAAGGGAGAAATTTTGCAATACCATTTAGGGTTCTCGATTGGGATGCTGAGGTGCATCTAGCATTGTTTGTGCACAGAGTCAAGGGTCTGGAAAAGGGAATATATTTTTTGGTGAGGAATGAGGATCATTTTGATAGTTTAAAGAAGGCAATGAGGTCTGAATTTGAGTGGGTCCGGCCCGATAAGTGCCCTGCTGGACTCCCACTCTATAGGCTTGCCAAAGGAGATTGTCAGGATCTTGCAAAGCAACTCTCTTGCATTCAGGTATATTGTTCAGCAAATCTTTTAGGTAGTTATATATATGTGAATCCTGGTTGTTTATGTTAGTTTCTCATTTTATGGTTCTGTCCAAATCAACTGGCAAGTCAAACTTTTTTAGTTTGGAAAACAGTGAACTGAAGCCTGAACTACAACAAATAAACTAAGATCCAACTGAATAAACACACTAATTTCATTTTAAATGCCTGAGTTGAAAATTATAGTTGAGAGTCCAATATATTATTAGCTAGCTATGAAAGTATCCCAGTTATTTAATTGGCTAATTTTCCAAATGGAAGAGATATGAGTAAGGCTATGGTAATATGTATATTATGGATCGGCCTGTGCTATTCTATCTTCAAAGTTCAAATATATTATTAGGAGTAGAACTAGGGTGCTCTCGAGTTCACCAAGCCCTTGGTGAACTCAAGTCCAAAACTCATCGGATCGGCTTCAAACGACGAATCCAACCGTTGAAACCCGTCTACCTTACGAGTGATGTGTCTACATGCAAAAATTTTAAATTTTGAAATTAATTTTGCATAGAGTCAAGTGGTCAAAAAACGTCAAAAAATGAATGCATTAAAATTAATTTATTAACCTTCTAATTTTGACCACTTGACTCTATGCAAAATTAATTTTAAAATTTAAAATTTTTACATGTAGACGCATCACTCGTAAGGTAGACGGGTTTCAACGGTCGGATTCGTCGTTTGAAGCCGATCCGATGAGTTTTGGACTTGAGTTCACCAAGGGCTTGGTGAACTCGAGAGCACCCTAGTTCTACTCATATTATTAGCTAGCTATGAAAGTATCCCAGTTATTTAATTGGCTAATTTTTCAAATGGAGAAAGGTATGAGTAAGGCTATGGTAATATGCATGTTATGGATCGCTTGTGCTATGGATCCATATCTCTATCTTCAAAGTTCAAACAGTCGATCCGAACTGTTAAAAATGATCTTCATATGAAAATGTACTTGTCGATCAAATTTTTACATTTCTTAGAAATCTTTTACTATTTGTTTGGATAGATAGAAAATCACTTGATCTAAAAAATTTGGACCATGCGAAAGCAGTGATTTTATTTATTTAAAATAATAGTAAAACAATTAGTAAAAAATGTAAATTTTGGTCTCCAAGTACATTTTCATATGAATATTATGTTTAACGGTTCAGATCAAGTGTTTGAACTTTGAAAATAGAGATATGGATCCATAGTACGGATTGATCCGTAATATGCATATTACCATAGCCTCACTCAAAAAGTATATATAATATATTTTGCTTTAGTCAAATGAACTGGAAAAAAGAAGGGAAATGAAATTATGAAAAGATGCGTAACTGCTTTGCCAATGAAACCCTTGCATGGTGGATAGGAATATTTTGTTTTCTGTTGTACGAAATTGCTTCCATGGTTGAATTACTGCGTTGGTATTATGAAAACTATACAAATAATAATTGCAGGATATTGCTTCTGATGGATGCTTCAGTTTGGGAATGGTGGCGCGATTTGAGCCAGTATTGCGTGAAAAGGGTGCATGGATGTACCCGCGGTTGTTTTGGGAGACAGGAGTCATTGGCCAGGTGCTGTACCTAGAAGCCCATGCTGTTGGTATATCTGCTACCGGTATTGGTTGTTATTTTGATGATTCTGGTAAGTTATATCTCCTATATTTGTATAAAAACAAAAGTACCAATGAGAAATTTTGCTTGGCTGAAAATTTGAAAATTAGCTATGCACAGTTATACAATTCAACTAGTCTTTGGTTCCTTCGCAAATTACACTATTAAACATCAAGGTAATAAACATTAAGCCAGGTTGGCTTGATCTGGTCATATTGATTTAAGGAAATGGTTTTCCTAACCGGTACTTGCAACCCGAAATGGAAGTCTCTTTGTTTCAATTTAAGCATGAGTTAGATTTATGAAAAGAAAAAAAGCTTATTACTAAGGTTTAAAATTGTGAACAATTCATGGAATTTACCTTTACCAACACTCAAATCTAACAAAGGTGTTTTCCATTTGCAAAACTAGAACAGAATTGAGTGGCTGTTGCCCTTATGAATATTATTGGGTTTAATATCCAAATGCCACAATTGGTGTAATTTTCAAGGAAAAAAGGGACTTTTGTAGTGCTGATTGATATGGTATATGTTTCATGATTTCAATCTGCAGTGCATGAAGTGCTTGGATTAAAAGGGAGGGATTTCCAAAGTCTGTATCACTTCACAGTGGGCGGGCCTGTAATTGACAAGCGGATCATGAGTCTACCCGCTTACCCGGGACCTGGTATAGATGCTTGAGTTCCCTAATATGACATATATTTACCCTGCTTCTATAGCCTGTAGCAGTTTGCATTCTGAAATATTTTGTGGAATTGTTTCATAACACGGCTGTATAGATTTTTGGTTGCTGTAAATAATACTCTATTAAAATAAAGTCAATAGTTAGTAGGTTGGAGCACTGGATTGGCAATGTACTTGGAATATTCATGAACAGTTTGTTTCAAAAAGACCCACGAGGTACTGGTACTGAAATCTACCATTTTACAGATACAGTTTTGTTACTTGTGTAAGAGCTTGTCCCAGTTGTACATTATTATTTGACATAAAAAATAAAAAAATAAATTCAGTAGTGGCTGCATGGTTGTAAAATTAAACGGGAATGGCGAAAGCTAGCTTATCACTTCCTTTTTGACTCGATTTAATTACCATAAAAGAATGGATAAATTTAAACATTGGAATAAATTGTAGGGTAAACTTAAAATTGGAATTGAACGAAGACTTGTATGAGAGAGAGCGAAAAGGGAAATTTATAAATACAATTAAGTTTGTGCGTTAACTCTTTCAAACCGTCATTGTTTAATTGAACCGGACTATTATAAATTATTCGGATAAGTTGAATTATTTAAGTCATTTAAATCACTCCACAAATCTCTATCTCTTCTGTCAAATAAGTAACATTCTCTGTTTCTCTTAGGGGTGTAAACGGTCGGATAAGGATCGGATAGTGGTCAAACCGTATCCGTATTTGTTATACTTTTTCGGATACGGATACGGATACGGATAGTTTCGGATACGGATCAGTTAAACGGATACGGATACGGATACGAATACGGATATCACTATAATTCGGATGATTACAAATAAATACTAATGTACATTCTAGCAAAAAATAACATCTAAATATAACTTTTTTCATTCATAAATTAGATATAATATTTTTTCATAAGTTCGTTGGTTACAAAACATATATCATGTTAACAAAATAATAGGAGATGATTATCCGAGCGAAGAGATTAAGAAAGTATTTTGAGAGAATTGAAATAGGAGATGATTCATTGCTTATGCGGCTTGAACATGCGCAAATAAAAAATATTGTCGAATCTTGTAGAAGAAGGAAAAGTAAAATATGATATTTATCAAAGAGTCACAGTAAAAGAAAAGTAGAAAGGCAACAAATATTAAAATATAGGAAGCTGATATGAGTACCCGCAGTTGAGTACCCGCACTGTACCCGCACCTAAACTGTCATAACTGTTTGTGGGGACCGCAACCGTTCCAAAACTGTAATTTTGTTTTACAAGTATTAATAGTAACATTGTGAAGTATTTATACCTATACAAGACAAGTATTTATATCTATACAATGAACTACATATATGATATATGAATTTTCCTTAAATAGTACGGACCTTTTTTGAAAAATTCTCGAGTCGTACCCTTATTAGGGGACCCCACAACCGTTCCAAAACTGTAATTTTGTTTTACAAGTATTAATAGTAACATTGTGAAGTATTTATATCTATACAAGACAAGTATTTATATCTATACAATGAACTACATATATGATATATGAATTTTTTTCTTAAATAACCGTACCCGCACCTTTTTTTGAAAAATTATCGCGTCGTACCCGCATTAGGAGACCACACAACCGTTCTAAAACAGTAATTTTGTTTTACAAGTATTAATAGTAACATTGTGAAGTATTTATATCTATACAAGACAAGTATTTATATCTATACAATGAAGTACATATATGAAAAAAATTTGCATCGTACCCGCATTAGGGGACCACACAACCGTTCCAAAACTGTAATTTTATTTTACAAGTATTAATAGTAACATTGTGAAGTATTTATACCTAAACAATACAAGTATTTATATTTATACAATGAACTACATATATGATATATAAATTTTCCTTAAATAACCATACCCGCACTTTTTTTTGAAAAATCCCTGCTTCCAGTTTCAAAATCGCTAGACGATCGTCTCGAAATCGATCTAAAATCGCCTCAAAATCGCGGAAGCTTCGAAAAAAGAAGAAACGGAGAGAAAGGGAAATTTGAAATTCAAACTGGAAGGTATGAAAATTAGTTAATCGGTAGTTGTGGAGACCGCTTACAGTTATGGAAGTTAATTAGAAAGGAATTAACTGCGGGTACGATGCGGGTACTCAACTGCGAGTACTAAAATAATTATTCTAAAATATATTATTTGTAGACCCAAAAGTCAAACGTGTAAGGTTGTGAGTCGGAATCAGATTACTCAATATTCAAAAGTTTATTATAACAAGCCACTAGGCCCAGTTGACCGATTATATAAATTCAGATATCCGAAATAAAAAAATGTCGGTATCCGTATCCATTAAAAAATTATCTGAATCCGGATCCGTATCCGAAAATATCCGAATTCACTATTTTCCGGATTCGGATCCGGATAATATCCGATCCGTTTACACCCCTAGTTTCTCTATGTTCCTCTTCCAAATCCCAACTGCATAATTATCTTACTAAATTGATATTTGCTTTATGCGTTGATCACTTAGAAATATTGAAATAGCTAATGACGATAACGACAGCTGGAGGTGAGTGTGATAAAGGACCGTTGGGACCTATTCTATGGGAACGAAGTCAGCATATAAAATAACAAGTGCTGTCTCACCCCCATTTTTACACAATATACACTGCTTATTTTTCTTACATCTTTGCACTGACTAGTTATTCCTGATAAAAAGTGCATTTCTGTATAGTCTGGAACAATATATCACTATTTTATGTAAGAGGAGGAATCACTTGACAATGATTAATTTTACAATCTTGCCAATAGATTTTTTTCAAAAAAATAAGTATAATAAACAATTAGAAAGTAAATTTATAGGTAAGTTATTGTAGATAGCCTAACAATCAAATTTCATACAATTTTAGTACCGTTTGATGATGTGTAAAAAACCATTAATTTCTGACCGTTGAAATTTCAAGGCACAATGTACAGTGAAATATATAATTCATCATATTCTATAGTCATTAGATATATAAATGATATAGATGATATCATAATGTCAGATTTTAAATTTAACTTTTATTTTTAAAATTGTCAAAATAAAGAATTGTTAATTGTAAATATCTTTTGAAGATCAGAAAGTGATTGGAGGGATTGAAGCACACGTCTTGGGATACCCAATCTTTATTTGTACATTTATATATATTTTATATTATCTTTCGCAATATTCATGGCTCACATGATTAATTCATAATTGGTTGGTGCTAATGCTGTATATTTTTTTTTTAAAGTGAGGCTACCGTAATATGCATAGTGCGTATTAGTTCGTAGCATGCATTAATATTTTTGTTTAAGGTTTAAATTGTTGATCTGAATTGTTTAACATGATATCTAATAGATTATTCAAAAATAGTAATTTTATGTTTATTTAAAATAATAAAAAAAAATATAAAATTTAGTCTGCAAGTAATATGAATGAAGATTATGTTGAACGGTTTATATCGACTATGAACAACCTTTTTTTTTGTAGATGCATGATCTTATTATTTTAATTGCAACTATGTAGCTATTACAAAGTAAATTATTCCATTCTAAAGGTCCATATTTGCAAAGTAGCACTCATGTCATATCATGGGATTCAAATCTGCTGAAATCCAAAATTAAGAACAGTACCGTTGAAATTTCTGAAATTCTGAATCCAGCCGTTGAACTGTTTCGAGATGCGTGCACAGAAAAAGTTGAACGGATGGATTCGGAATTTCAGGAATTCCAAAAATACTGTTCATGTATCTCGGATTTCAGCTGATTGGAATCCCACGTCATGAGGCACGATGAATGATCATTAAGCACATAAAATAAAATATTTCCTTTCTCTTGTAAAACAACCAAACTAAGCAATAAACAAAAAAGGCGCCAACTTGCATAAACCAGGTCATGTCAACTCTCTTGCTTAAAACAAACTATTTATATGGAAACCACCAATGGCATTCTCAATTAGAGAGAGATTAATTTTAGAATGGAGATAATTTTAGGAAGGAGATTCTTCTCTCTAGTGATAGTGGCCGTAGTGTTGGTTGCGGCAACACAAACAGAAGCACAGGACCTGCCATGCATTGCTGATCTAGCAAACTGTGGTGAGTTCTACAATAACACCACTCTTGTGCCGACCGAAGCATGCTGCGGGCCCCTCGCAAGTGCATTGAAAAACCAGGTCACTTGCCTTTGTGCAGTTTTCAACAATCCCTTACTTCAGAAACAACTCGGTGTTAACTTGCAATCGAGTCTGGAGCTCTTTAATCGGTGCAACATCACCGGTGCAGGCCCGAATCTTTGTACTTCAACACCACCAGGTCTCTTAATATGTTATTGTTTGATTAAATTCTTCTTTTTTGTTGGTTGTTTGGATTGATAAATTTTGTTAGGAGAACAGAGATATGTGTGATCTAACTTATATTTCTTTTCTTTGTTCTTTTTGTTTGTACTTCATCTTCAGCTTCTCCACCTAAGAATGCTCCTCCAACTCCAGGTATATTTTCAAAAATGAAAAATTCTAAATGCAATTTATGTAAAGTTGATATAACTTAACCAAATAGAGTAACTATAACTTCTATATAGAATGTCCATTTTAGAATTGTGCAGCTTAATTTCTAAGAATCTTAATTCATGTGAGAGATACACCAAACCTGTTCAAGTTTTTTCATTTCAATATGTCATTTGCAACTATATTTGGTTTTATTACAACATATGTAAACTTACATCTTTCTTTTGTTGGCATCACACATATATATATCCATTTACAAGGATCGTAATGATAACTTATCAGACATCTTGAAGCATATATATATGACATAAATTGTGTATAAAACTTAATAATTACAGTTCATATGATTTTCTCATAAGAGAAACTAATGTAAGGTTCTATAATATAATTTTCTTTTTCTTGAGAAACAGGGACTCCGACTCCGTCGACAGGAGCACCATTTAGATCTGAATGGTTTGGTTTTTCTACCTTCTTCTCCTTTCTCCTCTTTATCATGGCATAAGGTGCTGATGTAGAACTCTCAATTTGTGCCATGTAGGCATATTAAAAGAGACATTGTTTACTTCTGAATTGTGCTGTTTATTTATTTATTCTATTAAATGAGGAGGGATCAAGTTACAACAAATTTGAGTTACAACAACTATTTTTTTCATTTTCAAAGTCCAAAATCGTCGATCCAAACCGTTCAACATGAATATCTAAATAAATGTGCTTGCAGATCAAATTTTACATTTTTTAGAATTTTTTTACTATTTATTAAGATGGGTTCAAAATTCAATGGTCTGAATATGACTATTTTTTGTAAAATAGTTAATAAATAGTAAAAAAATTCAAAAAATGTAAAATTTGATCTGCAAACACATTTTATTGTGGAGATCATGTTGAACGGTTTGGATCGATGATTTGGACTTTGAAAATGAAAAAAATGATTGTTGTAACTTGATCCCTCCTCCTATTAAATTGCTGTTTATTTATTTATTTTATTATATTTTATAAATTTTAAATGCCAACGAATGGAAAACTCTTTTTTTTTTTTTCCTTCTCTTGCATGATATCTTCTATTTTATTATTTTGAGGTATCGTTAGGAATTTATAACAGAATATTCCCTTTTTTCTTTAATTTTTTGGATGCCAATATATCATTTCTCTGATACGCTGCTTGTATATATAATAATCATATTAATTAGTCTGTGGATGCTAATTTTAAGCTGTACATTCATTTTTAATTGGTATCGTGGCTGTCAACGTTGATTAATTATATCTAACGATGGTGGATGTAATTAATGTATCAACCAAAATTAGCAATTTTATTTGGGATAATTCATCGAAAAACATTTGTTAAAATATGACATCTATTAATTTGTTAAAATATCACATCTATTCATCGAAACACAGTCAATTTAAACTTAATTTTGCTAATAAAGCCTGCTATATATGATCTTTCTTTTATATAAAACGCTAAGTTGCTTGTTGACTTTCTGGTTAACAGCATACCATTCATATTTAAATATGTCAATAAAGTAATTTGAAAAATTTGGACCAAATCTTTAGTGCAAAATTATCTATAAAAAGTTATATAATGATGTGTCAATAACAAATTATGTTGTGTTAATATCAGTAGCCATTCTTTTATTTACTCTATTTTGTTCTTCCCATTGTTTCCGTGTCTCAATCATGCTCTATATTTTTATCTCTGTTTTTTTAAATATTCAATAGTTGATTCAAACTACTCAACGTGGTGTGATATGTATATTAAAATGTGTTTGGAGACCAAGTTTTATATTTTCTTAGAAACTTTTTACTATAATTTTAGATGGGTACAAAAGCGAAATAGTAAAAAAAATTCAAAAAACATAAAATTTGGTCTGCAAGCATAATTTAATATGGAAATCATATTGAGCAGTTCAAATTGACTGTTTAGATCTTGAAAATGAAGATAAGAATGTGGGGTATGATCGGAGCACAAAAACAATGGGCATTTTAACCATACTCTTTGTTTTATATAGATTATTAACTTTGGACATAGTTAATGGAATCATGGAAGCAACCTTTTAGTTATTCAGGCTTCAAGCGATTCCATGCTTTTTGGGATGATAATGGGCTAAGAAAAAACTGACACTAGATCTAGATCTGGGCCGTTCGGCCCGTTAGTAATTGTAGGCTAACTCTTTTATCCAGTTGGGTTCTTCTAGATAGTGGTCCCTCTTCAATTCCACAAACCAGCAAGTTCTCTATGCATTTACTTGTTGGAGAAAAACATTGAATTGGTTTTTCTTTATAACTTCTGTTTTTCTAACAAGAGGAGTGATTAAATGACACATGGAATGCTTTCTTTGGTCTACATTAATTTGATTATGATGCTCCAAAATTTTCTATTTATTGTATTGACAACTTGGATCTACAACCAACCAGGAGTAATATAAAACGAAGTTGGGTATTGCAAAGAATGATTTTATATTTGACCAATCAAATTATAAGTACCTTGACACGACTTATTAATAAAGCTGCAATGAAAACAGTGAATCCCACAAATAAACAATAAATAACCTGAAAAATAAATAATTGGATGCAACAAAATAAATTAATAATTACTTACACACCATGACTGTGTAGTTAATAGATTGCTCGGTTCCTTATTTTCTCAAGCAATTTACCTAGCACCAATTTATTCTCACTTAAATATTTCTTCATTTAACGAAACAAAAAAAAAATATAAGCAAAACCAGCCAAGAGATGAAACGCACAAACTCTCTCTTAACCTTGTTGGTTGCGGTAGCGGCAAGGGTAATAACCGGAGAAGGAGGCCTGGCTCCATCACCTTCTCTACCACCACTTTCACCACATCTACCTCCGGTTCCATTGCCGCATTCCCCCCTCCACCCGCTCCTCATGCACCGGTACCAATGCCGCCCGATACGCCATGCTATCCTGTATTGCTTGCGTGCAAGAACAGCGACACAAGCAATCCATCCCAAATTTGTTGTTATAGTTTGGAGGTGGTTTACAAGAATGGCACCGATTGTATCTGTAAAGTTGTCGAATCACCGGAACTCAGTAAAGAGCTCGGCCTTAATGCCACGGAAATTTCAAATCTGTTGGTAGAATGCAAAATTACCGCAACATCGACTAGCCTCTGCTCTGCTCCAGTAAATATGTTAAGAAAAAAAAGTACTTTTTTTACTTTTTACTGTGTATCTGATAAACTATTGATAGGAATTTGTAAACGATTAATATAATTATGGCTTTTTTTTTTCTAACAAATATGTACTTTATTCTTTGTAGTTTGAATGAGCCAGATGCATTAACTACTTATTAAAAAAAATGTCAAAATCACGGTGATATGACCAATTAATAAAATTAAATCTAATTGTGAAAATTGAGACAGTGACTAGCTGTAAAAATTTCACAAACTTCAAAAAAAAAATTAATATATTCAAGGCTTTTTTTAGATTTTTATTTAATTATCTTCTTTTTAAATTGTTACTGTTTAAGTATCGGGCGGCATTGTGTGCCAGTATGCAAAATGTGTGTCCTCCAATCTACATAAATCTACATATCAGGCGGCATTGTTACTGTTTAAGTACTTGTACTGTTATCAATCTACATAAATCTACAAAAATATATTTAAACAGGAAATTGTGTGCCAGTATGCAAAATGTGTGTCCTCCAATTTTTTCTATAACCTTAACAGTTCAAAGATGTATCCTGTTGTGTTCATTTCAATTTAATTTAATTTATCTTTGTAAATAGGGAAAATCCATATTCAGATCAAACAAACAATAACCCACTCAAATCAACCATTCTCAGCCATCCAATTGAAATCAACTGAGTAAAATCGAACAAGGGAAAAGAGAGAGAAATAACAGTGTCGTCGATTCGCGGCGTGCAGTCGGCGCGCGGTCCGGGTGAGTTGTTGTTTCTGGTCACGAGCACGGTTTCTTCTGATAATTAGTATAGAAAAGTTAGGTTTCAACTATTTGTTTCCACAGCCACATTATTGACCGGAAAACAAAGGGGATTCAATTTGGCACCTCTAATCCTAACCCCAGATAAACCAGCAGATGAAGAAAGCTTAAAGATTGGCATTTCTGAGCAAAAAACCAAAACCTGTGAAATTTCTACAGGGATGTATATCAAGATGTCAAGATCGAAGAAAGCAACAACATCAGTTGGTACTGTATCAAGTATCTTGGGAAATTCATACACTAGACGCTCTTATTACGTGAAAGAAAAATTCGAAAAGGCCAAGCCCATCAAGTTAATCCGAAGACGAAATCAACATAGTAAAATCGAACAAGGAGTTAAGCATGAGAGAGAGAGAGAATCGGAAAAGAGAAAAGAGCAAACCGAGGAGCAAGTGGGAGAGGAATCGCTAGGAGAGGAGAGATGCATACCGAGAAGAAAGAAAAGAAAGTCGGAGAAGAGAGCAAACCAGAAAAGCATGTCGGAGAGGAATGCGCTTGGAGAGGAGAGAAGTCGAAGAGGTGTACGCAGAAAGAAAAATGATTTTTGAGAAACAGCGAACGGGAGAGATTACCATTGAGCGAGAATGAAAAAATTCCGCATTTTTTTTGCTATCGCAATAGCCACAGATCTGATAATCGGAATAGCAAGGAATCAAGGATTACCGTCTTTATTCTCCAGTTATTTTTTGTACTTTGAATGATCTTGATTGCAACATGTCGGGTCATATTTTGCGTCTTTCGGCCAGATCATTTTCAATTTTCAAATCACTTAGGATCAAATTGGGTTGTGTTTTAATTTGGATACTACCACTTCATATTATAAATATCTTAATTTTGGATGGAGTGTGACATCAGCGATGAACAGTGCTACTCCACTGAGTTACCATTCGATCATGTATGTATGAATCAGATGAACTCACTCTGACTTCATCTCCCGTCAGCTATACAATATAGCCTATATTCTTCATTGCGTCCTACGCGATTTTGCCCCAAAAAAACGAAATTGCCCCGTGCCGACTGCGATGTCGCAGGGGTCCCAGCTGTCAGCTTCTCCTCTTCCGCGAGTGCCACGTAGTCGTTTGTCCGCAACGTGTTGCTCCTCCCGCTCTCAGCGCCTTCTCTTCTTCGGTTTTCGGCAGTATTTCTTCTCTTGCGATTCTCGATTTTACTTTACCCATTTACTTCCCGCTGCTCAACTGTGTTCTCTTCAGATTCGCTCATCTCTCTGTCGCAGTTTTTCACAGAGGCTAGGTTTTTCACTGCCATCGACTCTTTACCCTCTTGTAGGTACGTCTCTTCCCGCTGGTATGATTCCTTTCAAGTTTATTCATTTCTACACCCAATCCACTGTTTGGCAAGAAAATTGACTATTCACCAGAAAAATTCACCACTTTACCGCACCCAACACACTAATTGGCAAAAAAATTGACTGTTTACCAGAAAGAATCACACTCGGCCCAGTTTTTCCCTGATCTGATTTACACATGTCTGTTTTCTCTGCTGTCTTCAAATTTCTGCACTGTCCATCAATTTCTGATAACTTCACTTTTTTCTTATCTTCAACATGTAGGTTTCATTTCGAAATGAATTAATTGTTATATTGAACTTTCAATTTGATATTAATTCAATCTTTCTGAATTTCCTATTTGAGTTTTTTTTTAAGCTTTTCGTCCTAGTACCCTCTCCAAAAAAAGTTTTACCAGAAGTTCAGATTCAAAGAGAGCAGGCAAATCCTCTGGAGTTTTCATTTTCATAAAAAAAATCTTTTTGTCTATAATGTTTCTATGCTGTCTATAATGTTTCATAAAAAATATTTAGTACGTACCAATTTATATATTTCTTTTGAACTTTCTTGCAAGCACAATGTAAATGTTTGCTGATAAAAGAAAGAAGCCCCTGTTTCGAATTTTATATTTTCTTGCAAGACTTTCTTACAACAAATCAAGCTTGTCATCAATCCTCATTTCCGTAAGGGCTATAACATATTGCTTTTTGCCTTGATTCCACCGTGTTGAAATTACATAATAATCTTCTGTATTAGAATAGCTAGATGCTGAAATTGCAAGAAAAATTGGTAAAAAATAGTTGATCCTTATAAGATTTTTATTTCTTAATATCTTGTACCATGTGTCCATATTCTTATGAAAGTTATTTTAACTTGACAATTAAATTTTCATTTTCTGCGATTGGGCTATATTGAAAATAAAGGATAAAATACAAGAACTACCTACACATTTACATCCATTCTCATATTGTCTTGCTAAGTAATGAAGTTAGAGTTCATTTTCATGCCTGGTTTGCACCAAAATACATTGGAAAATTTGAATCTCCTTCACATTTGACCAAGTTAGCCTATAATTTTTTTTATTATCCTTTTCAACAATTTTGAATTTGTCTTCCGATATAAATCTTCATTGCAACTGAGTTTTGACTTGGTCAAATGAGATACTCCACCGCAAGGCACCCACAAATCGCATGCAATTAGAAACTTGGTTAAGGACTGCAACTTAAAATTGATCTGATCATGTTATAAACTTGATAGGCCTTGAGGAATTCTCTAGTATTATCTTCTCATTGTTAGTGGGGAAGGTGAAGTAAAACCTGGATTCTAATAAGACAAAGTTTTGCTCTTAGTGATTTACAATTTAAGCTTTGTAGCATCTGTCAATGTTGCATTCTATTTTAGATCTGTAGTGTGCACAGCTTCGATTCGTGATTTTTGAGTATCAGTTACTCCCTTCATTTGTCTCCATTGAGAACTATGGTTGTAATTTTGTGGTTGTTATTAGCACAGTTATCACACTTACTTTTTAAAATGAAATAGCAAAAGAGCTAAAGATCTCAACTGTTGCAGTACCAGAAAAGTATCAGCAAAAGAGTACCAAAGTTGACAGCTGAATTTTTTTTCACATCTTACATTGTATGTTACATGTTAGAATCTTTTAATAATTTCACTTAATGATGGATTTCATTGGTTTCATATCTTACATCTTCAATTTCGCCCTTTCTTTCCCCCTTTCTTTGCTTCCATGCGTTTTTTTACAACTTTGCTAACACCAACCTCAAAGTTCTATAGTAAGTTCTTCTTTTTACCTCCTAATGCATTCATCCTTATGTCAATTTCAAGTATACTGTCACATGATACCCTCCACATACATACGTTAAGACTCTATTATGTTTAAACATGTGATCTTCTAACAGAAAAAGGTTGTAAAGAGATGCATTAAAAAAAAAAAGACAACCTCGGGTTGCAGATGGAGCTATACTAGCCCAAATTTTATCCAAAGGGTATCCGATTTTGTAGCACTCTCTATTGGATAATGATTTGGCCTACTCATTTTTTTTCTGTTTTTTTTCGAAATTCTATGACTGCATTGATGGAGTTGAAATTAGTATAACAACAATGCCTCCACAAAAGTTAATCAAGCATAATATACAAAATGATACTCTCAATTGGTCTGCACTTTGTCAGCATCATAAGGCCATTCTGGTAATTATGACCTACTACTTCTTTAATGTTCCTTGCTTACCTTTAACATTTATGCAATAACTGTATATAAACCTGCTGCTAATTTTTTTATGCAAAAGTAGCATATCAGCATTTGTCACGACATTGTCTTGAGACACGTCCATTTGTGTGCAACATATCACTTTATGAAATGTACGCCTTAGAGAGAAATTTAGAAGTTTGGATGTATAGAGTTTGCTCTGTTAAGGTAATTTCATCGATTTCCTCCGACATTATTGTGGTTCAATTTGAAAGTAGAAACCTTGAATCCATTGAAAGTCTCATGAGCATATGAAGATGATGCTTCAAGAGATTCAATACCTTGAAAATAAGGTACACTTTATAATTTAATATAATGGGTAGAATGAATTAACTACTGTATTAATCACATCTGTTCTAATTGTACCAATTATTTTCCACTTAATGTTGATTAATTTTAATTGCAGTGAGAGATACTAAAAGTCGCTAATGAAATTCTTCAGGAGAAGGTAACTTTTCCAAACAAAAAAATATATAAAATTATATGCATTTGTAACTCTACCATTCTAATATTGGCATCAGAATTGCTAGAGACCAAATTAGTACAATTCAACTTGTACCTATGTGCTAAAAGAAAGCAAGTCGATTTTCTCTCTCTCTCTCTACTAGTAATTTAGTATTTTTCTCTTATTTGGTAAATCTAATCATCCAATTAAATGTTACTTCTATTTAGTCTCAGGTGGGAGAGGGGCTGAAGCAGTAAAGAGAAACAAGAGTCAAAACAAACTTCTTCAAAAAATAAAGAACTGTCTAATTGATCCAGGCTCATCTTTTCTTCAACTTTCTCAGGTACATTGATTATCATTATGCATTTGGAAAGAGTTAATGAAAATGAAGATTTATTTCAACTAACAGTCTAATTGATCCTTTCACAAAGAGTTAAACTGTAAAGCAATGAAGTTTCATTACCATATTATTAAAAATATTAAAGTGAATCATATATATTTTTCCCGAGAAAAGGCACTGCAGTACTTGAAAAGATTAATGAAAATTGTTGGAAAAAAAAAATTATAAAATTCATAACATACACAATAAATTACAAGTAGACCTAAAAAAAAAATTCATCCATTGTGGAAGAAACGTGAGGACAAATATTTAACTCGAATAATAGTTTGGCTAACTCATAAGTCGTAAGCATCTTGAGAAACTAAATCTGGTTATTTATTTTAACTCAAGAGTGCTCAAGGTATATGTGTAAAACAAACCATTCACCATATGAAACAACAACTTGACATTGATTTGTTATTATGATAGGAAAGTGCACCAGATCAGGTTCAAGTGAGAACCTGTCATCTCTATTACCTTCCTATTTTGCTGTTTAATTTCATAAATTTTATATCAAATAGTGTATTTATTTTAGCATTTTACGTCCTCCTTCCTCTTTTCCTAGAAGAAAGTGAGAAGCTGACAGAATCACGGGTTGTGGAAGCTTCTTATCATAATAAGAAGGGAGATCTGATAATGATGTCTTCTGTTGAAATCCGACAAGAATGTACATGAATTTTGACTTTTAAGTTTCGGGTTAAGATTTGCTGAACCCATGTCAATTCTGTTTATTATTTTTCAAAAGATGGTAAAAAGAAATTTGGTTCATGTTCCTGTTCCTCTACCTCATCTATTTATTTGCCTCTCAGATTCTTTTTTAATCTAATTTTTTGCTATTGTATACGAAATAGAAAGTGAAATTGGGTCACCAGTCGATCTGGCAAAATCATACATGCTATCCAACCACCATGGTTGTCTTCTTTCTTGACGAGTGGGTCCAGCACTCCGCCAAGTGGGCCCAGAAAATTCAGTGATGGCTTCATCCAGGGAACCTTTGACCGCTCTTTGTCCTCTTAAAGGGTATTTATATACATCCATACTACCCTTATCTTAGATTTTGCTTTAAATAAAACATACATTTTTATAAACATGAAAAGTTATAATAGAGAAGTCAATAATCTCGATAAATTGTGTGCGTTGATTAAATATAGAAAAGTAAATATGATGTTATGAATTTCAGAGAGGGGAATATGTAATTTTGAGGTTTTTGAGGGCTATACATGAAATTTTTCCTAAATAAAACATCACCATTTTGATAAACGTCACTAGCATTTCTTTCTTTTCAACTTGCATAGAAATTCAAATTTCTGACAGGACTGGTATTTCTCTTTTCAAGTTTCTGCAGAAGGATATTTTCCCGATTGGGTTGTGGGCCCCAACAGAGGATATATTGACAAAAATGTGGTTTTTCTATCCGTGAGGGTATGCTGAGTATCCATTGCAGATCCTGTTCCATTCTTGTAGTGAGTTGTTATTTATATTCTACAAAGAAAACAAGAACCTTTGTGCTAATTGAAGGAATGGAGACGCATTTAAGGAAAAAATGGAGGGAATATGAGTAAATAAAATGAACTGTCATTAGGGTATTTTTCAGTTATTTTTCTTCTGATTGTGACAGCCCAAATAGTTATAAAGATGGATTCAATGTAAGAAATTGACAACTGTCTAATAAAATAAATATATTTTCTTTTATCTTCACTCAAAACCAGACGGTAATTGGACATGAAATAAAACAACATTACTAAAGCTCCTCAAATAAAACAACACCAATAACAAGCTGACATTAACGCACACCAGCAGCATAACGGTTGCGGCTACGCCGCAACTCAAAGCACCTAGTTATTTTTGAATATTTGATCATTTGAGTTTAGATAGGTTTTTGATTTGCTCATTTTGAATCGGCACGTTCAGATTAGGGATGGTAATGGGCCGAGTCCACATGTATTTTGCTAAGTCCATGTCTGGCCTGCTTGTTAAAAACTGACGGCTCACCTGCCTAGCCCAATCTGATGGGCTTAAAAATCTATGCCCGGCCTGCCCATGGGCCTTTCGCCCAAGCCCATGCCTGCCCTTGCCCATGGGCCTGCCCATACCCGTTGGCCCATCAATATTCAACCACATCAAATAGACCGTACAAGACAACAAAACAATTCATAATATGATTTTTCTAATGGAAGAAAAAATAATTCATAGTTTAACAACAAATAACAGTGTGATTTTGCTACTAGAGCACAAAATTATTCATAGTTTAATAGCAAATAAAGGTTGCTATTCTGTTTGTTCTTATTATCATAAAGGCCCATGGGCTGCCTGTGGGCTTGACATAAGCCCAAGCCTGACCCGGCCCGTTTCTAAGCCCGCCCTTACTTGGTCCATCACAATGTCGGGCCAACTGGATAAAGAATGGGCCAGGCGGGTAAAATCGGGCCACTGGGCCATTTGAGTTTTTCTGCCGTCCCTAGTTCAGATTCAGGTCAACTCATCGTGATTAATTCAGTCAGTCCGTCAACTTATTTATTTTAGTTAAAAACCGTAGCCATGATTTCATTAAACAATTAGAGTAACATTACACTACCTTACTACTGAGAAGGTTAGTAAAAATTACAACCTATAAGAGAAATGAATTACCGGAATTAAAACTAAATAGAATTGCTGGAAAAAAAAAAAATAGCCTAATGCAACTTGTGTCTTGCATCCAGATTAAATTCGGTCTATCGGGTCCAGAGGTCTTGCAACTAGTGTCTTGTGTCCGTCAACTTTAATGGTTGGGTCAATCAAGTCCAGATTAAGGTTTATCGGGGTTTAGGTAAATTGATTCGGATCGTTTCAGGTAGCAAGTTAATTAAATACGGGTTGGTACTGATGACAGATTGATTGGACCGTTATAGATTTTTTTTAAATACATGTTCAATCTTTTTTTTTTTGGAGGATGAATCGTAATATCAAACATTAATTATTCAAGATTCTCAATATCTACGTAAATTTACCAAATCTTGCTATCGATATAAATCGCAATATCAAGAGTTAATTTCTCATGTACTTTTTCAATTTTCTATTTATCCTTGAAGTCTTTATAATGAGTTCGGCTAGTATAACACTAGTGTTATTTCAAATTAAATAACACCACATCTTAAATCATTGGATCTGCTTTAATATTCGTGCAAGACACTAGTGCACGAATATTAAAGTCTTGTGCACGAATATTAAAGCAGATCCAATGATTTAAGATATGGTGTTATTTAATTTGAAATAACACTAGTGTTATACTAGCCGGACTCCTTTATAATATCTAATAAATCTCTCAACTTTGTTAACCATTTTTTCTATTTACCTCTAAAATAATTATTCATTATCAGACATTATATTTTCCCATTATATTCTTACTTTTCATAAACTCTTTCTCAAAAATGAAATGAAACATGCTTCATGCTTCGAATGCACTAAACAAAGTTGTGTTAAGACATCATCATAGAGCAATTGTGGTAATAATGCTGAATAAAGTTTTGCAAGAGAGATTCCCATCCTATTATGTTAAAATCACTTAATTCAAGCATCAGAAAATAAATTATTTTATGTTGTGAGAGTCAATTTTACAGTATTTATAATATTCAATAGAGTCAATTGATTCTCATTTCTTGAATCTTGTGTTTCATAATGAATTATACTTGGTCCATCGTAAATTACTTATTCCAAAATGATAAAATCAGAAAGAAAGCGAACGTAAAGAGAAAAAAGCAGAAACGAAATCACTATATAACTTAAATGTTCTTTTCTCACCGATTTTCACCTAAAATCGGAATACAGAGAAAGTGATTTCTTTATGCTACTAAACAAATTTGAGCCTAATAAACAAATTAATTAGAGCCCCAAAAGTAAGTTCAGATAAAGCCCCAAAATTTGAGCCTAATAAACAAATTAATTAGATCTTGAAGAATTCAAGTAATGAATTATGACTATTATCTATAACCCATAAAAAGTGTTGGCTCTGCAGTTTTTTCATCGATATCACGGAACTTTTATTTTGATCCGTGGATCTTCTTTTTGGCTGCTTGCTTATGCAAATCTAATGGTTCTGCTTTAACTATTTTTTAAGACGATATATAATTTTTTAAAATAGGCTGAAAACCATTAAACCAGCCCTGCGAACTTTAAATGCTTGGCCCTGTGTTGTAAATTGTCTCCACCACCCCCACCCTCTCTCTCTCTCTCTCTCTACCCCCGAGAGAGAGAAACACCCCCCCCCCCCCCCCCCCTCTCTCTCTCTCATTTCGTCTTCTACCCCCGTTCTCACTCTGTACCTCGTAAAAGTGTAAACAAACCTCTCACCTTCACCACATTCCATTATTATAAAACCCACTCTCGTGTACTATCTTTCTAATTATAGATTTATAATTATTGCTTCACAACCCACATTCCCCAAATGAAACCTTCTCCCTGCCTCAAAACCCACAGAATGGAGAAGATGTATCTCTTCCCAACCTACATTCTCCTCTCTTTACTAACTTTCCTCCCCTATACCTTCCCATTGCCTCTTCCTAACACCTCTCTTCCCCATCTGCCGCATCCCGACCCCGAGTCAGTTGTTCGAGACCTTCAAAGGTACATACACCCCCTTCCCTGTTCACACTTGCTCAATGCACTGGAATTTGGTACCAGGGGACCTATTTGACGTTATGGCATGGTACTGGTGTTTAACACAATCCCCAAAAACGAGCATTTAGTACTTGCGGGGTTTTCTTTGCTGCCTAGTGCTCGTTGCAAGTTGTCTTGGATTTAAATTGTATTGTAATACCTTTCGTACCTGCCATTTTTCCATGTTTATTATCCTGGTTGTGACTACCTATAATTTTTCTTCACCTTTTTCTGGTTTCAAGTGCCTTTTTTTTTAATAAAAGAAAACAAAAGAAAACAAAAGAAAATTGTATTTACTTCATGGAAGTACAAAAAGTTCCACTAGGGTAGTTGCAGTGCTTACATTGTTAGTACTGAGTCCTAGACAAGCAGTTAGTACTTAGTGTACCAAGCCGATACAGATAAGCAGTGGCTTTGTCCAAGACGGTACAGAAGACAAATCAAAGTACTATCCTTGAAACAATAAATAATTTTCCAGGCAGGTGGTGTTGTCACACCGCCGAGCCCTCTCCTCATCTTCCTCCTGTTCCACTGGCAACCCAATCGACGACTGTTGGAGGTGTGCTGGGACTGATTGGAGCTCGGATCGACAGAGACTCGCAGAATGCGCCATTGGCTTCGGCCGTAATGCACTAGGCGGGAAGGGCGGCCCGCTCTATGTTGTGACCGATTCGTCAGACCGTGACGCTGTTAATCCTGTGCCCGGCACAATTCGCCATGCTGTCATTCAGGTCGTAAAAGCTATTACTGAATTTTTTCATAACATTTGATCTTTTCTATGAACAAGGTTACTATAAAAATTAGCAGTAATATACTAAATAAAGTTGGTGCAAGGTTACTATAAAAATTAGCAGTAATATACTAAATAAAGTTGGTGCAGGGATATGGGATTGTTTTATTTGATTATTGACGCCAGTATATATTAAATGTTATTATTTTTGTCAACAGGAGGGCCCACTTTGGATTGTCTTTGCCTCAGACATGACAATCCACCTGAAGGAAGAACTCCTGGTGAACAGCTACAAGACTATTGACGGCCGAGGTGCTAACGTGCACATTGCCGGTGGAGCATGCATCACCTTACAGTATGTATCCAACATCATCATCCACAATATCCACGTGCACGACTGTGTACCGGCCGGCAATGCAAATGTTCGGTCTTCCCCAACTCACTACGGCTGGAGAACAAAATCCGATGGCGATGGCATTTCTCTCTACAGTGCACGTGATGTTTGGATCGATCACTGCTCGCTTTCCCACTGTACCGATGGGCTAATAGATGCAATTATGGGTTCCACGGCCATAACTGTCTCGAACAATTACTTTACGCACCATAATGAGGTGATGTTGCTCGGGCATAGTGATGATTACTCGCCGGATTCTGGGATGCAAGTTACAATTGCATTCAACCATTTCGGCGAGGGATTGGTGCAGCGAATGCCACGGTGTCGCCTTGGGTATTTTCACATAGTGAACAACGATTACACGGAGTGGCGTATGTATGCAATTGGGGGCAGCGCAAACCCCACAATTAACAGCCAAGGAAATAGATACATTGCGCCCACTGATCCTAATTCTAAGGAGGTATACATCTTTTCTTTCCTTTGTTGCCTTCTTTCTTCAACAATTCACAAAAGAAAATTTGAACAAGTTCATACCAGAACACCGGTTGTATGCCAAAAGCTGTTCTTGCACATCCAGTTCACAAATTCAAGCTATCAATAGATCAGTTCACACCTTTTAGAAACTAAATGACCATTCAAATTCCAATTTTCAAAACCTCAGGTGACGAAGAGCGCAAAAGAAATTATTGTTATCATCATCACTGTTATTGATATTAATTAACTTATTTTTGGATTCAGGTGACGAAGAGAGACACGGTAGAAGGCACATGGGACGGGTGGAACTGGAGAACAGAGGGAGACATAATGGTGAATGGCGCCTTCTTCGTGCCATCAGGGGAGGGTTTGGAGGCCAAATATGCGAAGGCGTCAAGCACGGATCCTAAATCAGCTGCCACGATCGACCAGCTCACTCGGAATGCCGGTGTATACGGCGATCCCAGGTACACATTTCTGCTAATCATAGGTGTATCAATTCCTGAATAAATGAATGCTCCCAAAACCTCCCTTTTGTCAGACTATGTCCCTATTGCTACTAATTTGATAATTATAATAGGGATTGTGAAGCTAATGTATAATAAATTTTTTAGTCTATCCTTGAGTTGTTAAAAGGTGACGTAAAACATGAGAAGATAAAGTTAAGACAAAATAGGTTAAAGGGAAAATTTCCAGTGTACCAATACAAACTTCAAAATAGCCAATATCCCCATGAAAACACCATAATATCCAATATCCCCATACAAACTTAACTTTCTTTCTTCTATCCCCATTTTTTTATTTAACTATTTATTTAGTTATTCCAAAAATAAAATAGACAAATATACCCTCCTCTTTCATCTCTCATCGCTCATCTCTCATCTCTCTTTCACTGTATATGATCTCTCTCCTCTCGACTTATCCCACGGTGTTTTATTTGTGGTGGCAGAATGGAGTTACAAAGTTCACAACTAGCAATAGAGAAGAAATTCGTATTTTTATACGCGACTCACAACAGTAAACTAGTTCAACAACAAAGGCACGCATCCAAAGTCCTGTAGCTAACAAAGAATTACTTGCATAACTTAAAACCAAAGACCGTGGGCCCCACTCACAGGACAGCACCTAATCCAGTTTTATACATTGTCAGAAAAACCTTGCCAGCAGCATCAATATAAGGCATTCTCTTTTCTAGATAAATTTGTTTTATCATTTTTTTTATCAGAATTTATTTGCCTCAAAGGTATAAGCAGATTTAAAAATAAAAATTGTGATATGCTCAATAGAAATAGAGATATGAAATTGATTGAGAGGCCTTGAACTTTGTAATTTTGCCTCCACAAATAAAGCACTATGGGATAAAGGCGAGAGGAGAGATCATATACAGTGAAAGAAAGAGGAGAGATGAGAGACGAGGGTATATTTGTCTATTTTATTTTTAGAATAACTAAATATATGGGTAAATAAAAAATGGGGATAGAAGAAAGCAAGTTAAGTTTGTCTGGGGATATTGGATATTATGCAGTTTTCATGGGGATATTGACTATTTTGAAAGTTTGAATGGGTACACTGGAAATATTCCGTAAGTTAGGGAAAATTTCCAGTGTACCAATACAAACTTTCATAATAGCCAATATCCCCATGAAAATACCATTATATCCTCCACAAATAAAGCACTATGGGATAAAGGCGAGAGGAGAGATCATATACAGTGAAAGAAAGAGGAGAGATGAGAGACGAGGGTATATTTGTCTATTTTATTTTTAGAATAACTAAATATATGGGTAAATAAAAAATGGGGATAGAAGAAAGCAAGTTAAGTTTGTCTGGGGATATTGGATATTATGCAGTTTTCATGGGGATATTGACTATTTTGAAAGTTTGAATGGGTACACTGGAAATTTTCCGTAAGTTAAATTATATTTACAAACAGATTTATTTTACACTTTGTCTACAGGACCTATTGTCATATACATATACCGAGTGACATTGATGGTATTATGCATAGCGCGGTTTAGTCTATGCTTCATATCAATACTTTTTATTTTTAAAATATAAATAGTCAATTTTAACCATTCAACATGATTTTCATATGAAAATGTACCTGTATACTAAATTTTATATTTTTGAGAACTTCTTTACTACTTTTTAGATAAGTAAAAAATCACTGCTTTTGATGGTCTAGAATCTTTTAGATCAAGTGATTTTCTACTTATCTAAAAGAAATAGTAAAAAAAAAAATTGATCTACAAGTACATTTTTCATTTGAAGATCATGTTGAACGGTTCATATCGATTGTTTGGACTTTGAAAATAGAGATATTGACCCATAATACAAACCAATATGCACTATACATAATACCATAGCCTCACTCTACATATATTTATTTTTTAATTTCTCTTTTTTTTTCCTTACAGATTAATTTAAGCTATGACTTAAGTTGTCAAATGATTACCCACCAGATAAAGAATTTTCAAAAAATATTAACAAAATTTTCTTGAAACTTGTCAAAAATTCTCAGCTTTATATATTGTTCTGTTCTTATTCCTTTATCATATTATCAATACTGATACAGTTCCTATTTTCTGTCTAATTTGCTCTCAAAAAAATTAGAGTGGAACTTCTATAGTATCAGCTACCAGTTTGTATATGATAATTTCGTAATTCACAATTTCTGATGTTCACAAAAATTTATTACTAAATCTTCCTTATAAACTAATATAAATCTTAGGGACATTTTATTTATACTAATTTGTATTTCTTTTAAAAACAATATGTTTTTAAACCTTAACTACTTCATTATCAAAAACTAGTTTGTTTTTTTCTCCTTTTAATTTTTTCTAGTAAAATATATATTTTTTTTGTACAAAAATAAATAAAGTACCTTCAAATTTAGATATATCAAAAACATTCCATCTATTTTTTGAAAAGCTTTTCATATTTAACTAGAAATCAAATATAAGAATTCTCTCCATCTATACATCAGATAAAAAAAATATTAAGATTACTACCAATATAAATATTACAGTACTCTTGCTGTAAGTCTCTCTTCTTTTCTATTAATTACTACGGATAAAAAACGATTGCCACATCAAATCTACCCATTACTCACTCAGGTAGTCAGACCTTCACCTGGCCCACACTCCTCATTTCCATGTGATACCACCTCCTTTGAGAATCTTTGTAGGCCAATGGTCAACTACAGGAGTTCAGATATTCTGTGGCTCATGTGGTGTAGTGATCCTAGTCGCTGGACATTTTTTGTAGTCTTTACTCTTTACTCTTTACTCTTTACACACCACATGCGGTATGGAAGTACATGCTTTTATGCAATTGGAGGGTACAATTTCATTGCACAATTTGCCACAATTGAAATGGCTCAGGGGATCTGAGTACTCGGGGTTACAGATGCTCTCCATCTGGAAAGAACATTTTTTTAGTGAGTCTATCGCACTATGCACAGCACGGATTAGTCCGTGCTACGGAGCTATATTTTCATTTTGAAAATTTTAATGATCGATCCGAACTGTTCAATATGATGTCCACATAAATATGTACTTGTAAACTAAATTTTATATTTTTTTGAACTTTTTTACTATATTTTAAGATAGATAAAAAATCACTTGATCTGAAAATTCTGAACCATCTAAAAACAATGATTTTCTACTTATCTGAAAAAATAGTAAAAAATTTTAAAAAATAGAAAATTTAACCCACAAGTATGTTCTAATATGGAAATCATGTTGAACGGTTCGGATCAACTGTTAAAATTTTGAAAACGAAAATATTGATCCGTAGTACGGACCAATCCGTGCTATGCATAGTACCATAGACTCACTCTTTTTTTTTCTTTAGGGAAAGCTTTTTAGGGGTGAAAACGGAGCTGATTCGAATAAGCAGATACGAATACGGATATGAATAGTAAATGGATATCAAAATTTAAAATCAAATTCGTCTTAAATGAATACGGATACGGAGCGGATAATCCACGAATACGGATACGAAACGAATAATTATCGAATAATTGAATCATATGAATTTAAAGATAGAAATTACATTCCAATGGAGTGTAATTCTTTTTTTATTCAAGATAAAGAATCATTATTATCACTATGCGAATACTATGCGAATTCGGATACAAAATTATTCTGATCCGTATCCGGATACTATGCGAATCCATTTATCCGTATCCGGATTTCAACCGAATTCGGAACGGAATCGGATCGGATAATCCGGATATCAATAACTAAAAGTAAAAAACGGTGGGTGTCCATTTTGCGCTGATAAATGCGGAAGAATTCATATCCAGTGCATTACTAAAAAGGGAATATTTTACAATTAGTGGAATCGGACCGTTCTTTTTAACTTGGCACGAATCTCAAAGCCCAATAATACTTCCCTGTGCTAGTCCGAATCCTAAAACGGGTGAGAGTAAATCTCAAACTGTAAAGTGAGGGGAATCTTTTACGGTACCTGGGTCCAGATACTTGTCCCATTGAATGGAGAAGCGTGACAGACTGATAGCGATAGTCGATAGGGTACAAAATAAAGGGTTGCATAATGATTTTATTCTAGGGTTGTCGGTGGAAAAACTCATTTCTTGAGACGTGACCTCCATTTTATGTCGAAATGGAGAATCCAGTAAAACCCAACTTAAAGATCAGGAGGTAGCTCCCACCTCCCATGTGGTCCCAAATTCAAGAGAAAGGCTTGGGTCCGATGGGTTTCGGGACCGTCCAATTCACTTTAAGATTCGTGCACACGAAATTTAAAGTGAAAGTTGCGGGCGCGAATCCTAAAGCAGATCGGACAGTGAGCGAACCCGTCGAACTCACTTTGGATCCGATGCCCATCGGACCCAAATTTCTCCTCAAATTCAAACCCCATGGAGCCAATGGCATATAGGACACACCATCTCTTCCTATTTCTCCTGATTTCTTTTCTCTCTTTTGTCTAGCTAGATCTTGTACAATTCTAATAATTGCATCATTGTTTTTTGTATGCAGCAGCCTCTATGCACCAGAATAGAGAATCGCATGTTCTGCTACTTGACAAAATAGAAGTTGCACACAAAATTCTAGAGGACCAAAACAATTATTTTGTGCCTCTGTTACCTTTTTCTTTAGAAACAAGTTCTATTCTATTTGCCTTTTCTATAGTTGACATCGTTAGGTTAGCATTTGCACATCTCCAATCTGGGCGTGCTATACTAATTTGCTCCATGAATTGCTTTTGGATTTGTCTGTTCTACTTTACCTATATTAATTTCTCTCCCTTTTGGTACCAATGCCACACTTTAAAGAAAGTGTTAGGTTTGAAACTATTAGTTACTAAGATAATAACATCAGATCAGGAACTAATACTTTCCATAACAGGAATGGAGATGGAACCAGTTATTCTGGTGTAAACTATGGTGGAACAAGCGGAAGTATTAATACTGGCAGCAGCGGTGGCAGTGGCAGTGGGGAAGGAATGGGAATGCTTGGGATGGTTTTTGCGAGCGGCGTAGATCGATCATTACAATTGTGCTCTATTCAATTTATGTCTTTAATTTTTCTCATAACTCTATTGTGTTGTTGTCATCCATTGTGAGAGACCCACATTGAAACATTTAAATTATTATATTTAAAAAAAAAAAAAAAGAGGGAGGAAAGAAAGCATGCTAGGTTAGGATAGTTGTTATAGGGAAATGCGTCCCGTAGTGTAGGTACTAAGTATTCTTAGAGTAAATGGCATTCCTTACATTGTCTAACAAGCAAATATAAGGCTTGTTTTATTTAAAAGAATGGACAGTTGAGGTGCTTGTGTTAAACAGGCTTATCTAGTGCCTTTTTTACTGCCATAAAATTTTCTCTTATGCACTAAAACATATTTTCTCTAGTAGATGCATCAAAAGTCATTGCACACAATTCACAGTCCCAAGTCATCTCACATTGTAAAGAAGTCAAAGTTTTAAACTAAAACGATGCTATTACAATTATATTGGGAAGTTAAGAAAAATAATTATGCTGATCCATCGGTCTGAAAAATGTAACCAGCAGACGCAAAGTGTGCCTTGACAAATGAAAGAGCTCTGTAGCGGTGTGATATTTTGTTCTTCTCTTCCTTTGGCATCTCAGCATACCTGCATTACGTAATGAAAAATTGAACAAATGAGTAATAAAATTAGACAAAAAGTTGAAAACATGTACTGGTTAAAAAACTGATCAAGTCTTTTTAAGGATTTTAGTGCTAAAGAGCCATATATCACTAGCAAGTCAAATATCCAACATATCTTTCTTATGTAAATCCGCAATGCATCCACCATTTTCTGGTACTCCTCAACCATAGATATGCATATATGATAAATTCAACATATCAACCTACAAACTAGTGGTAAGCCAAAACATCTATCTACTGCAATACATCGCATAATCAATGATACTGGTGATTTGTTTAAAAACACAACAAATTTAAAATTGTCCACAAGGCACTTTCTGGTACTGCTCAACCATTTTCTAGTACCGCTCAATAAGAAAATGGGATGATGGACAAGCCATTTAGACTACAAGTTAGCCACGTTATACCAATTCAAAACAAATCGGGAACAGAGATACTAACGTCTGCTCATATCCTTCCGGCTGAAAAACTGGGTCCCATCCAAAATCATTAGGCCCCCTTGCAGGCACTATTGTCCCCTGAAATCCAATAAAAGAAGTTGAAAATGAGAATAAAATAATGCATGAGATGTTTTAAAAGTAGCCATGCTGTTTCAGGTGTTTTAAAAAACAGAAGTCAAATACTTTGTAGGACATCGTATGATTACAATACAATTTTCATAAGAATTTAATGAGTATAAACTTGTATCGAAACCATGATAGAACATGCTATGCAGATCACTGCCGCAGGAAAAATTATCATACCGGTGTTTTACCCACAAAAGTTATTGGTTCGTCTTCTGGTCCAAGAGCAAGAGAAAATATGCACATAGCATAAGCTGACTTGTCTTCATAAGCCTTCAATAGATTATTCAAGCCTGACATAGAGAAACAAATATAAATAAAACCAAAGTTACACCCATATAAAAGATGAAGTTAACAGCATTATATCAAAGGAAAAAAAACAAGTCCAATTTGAAAGAAAAATTCATTCTTCTACACCTTCATGTCCAGTCTTCTGAAGAAACCACTTTCTGCTTATCCATTATTTCGACGGCAGGTCAGTTAATGGAGAACATAAAATTGATTAATTTCTTTGGGTAATCAATGAAATGATGATGAAAGAAGGCACGACTTACATGTAAGGTCCTGCAGCAATTTATCAACAATAACACATCAGTTTCTAACAAATTAAAGGGCAAAAAGCTAGAATACAGTACAGAACGGTTAAATAGTTAAAATTGTACTAGCTCTTACCACCATGTGCTGTAGGTTTCGGAATAAAAGAGCCATTCAATTTTCTAATGTTGGCAAAATTGACCATTACTACAATTCACCTCTATGGTTTTACCAGTGTACAGAACCAATTGAGAAACCAATAATGTAAATAATTTTGAAGAGCAATGACCTGGGAGGCCGTTGAGAGCATTGAAGCATAAGCAGGTGTCTTCCACCAAAACTGGACCATTGACCTACAAAAAAATTAAAACAGACAAGGAAGAAGAAAAGGTTGTTAAGTTGTGTCACGATTCCTCCGAATAATCCCTCATTTCCTTCACCTTTGTAGATAAAGAAAGTTTAAGGGCTGAAATGAATAAATGCAGGGAATGTATGGGACCCGCTCTTCAGTTGGCGGATACAACTTAAGATTGGGCTTCAGTTTTTGTATGAGACACAGCATGAACAATATGGAGAAAATCACTGCCATTTCTCTTTATCTTTTTGGTACGAAACCAAGCTAATGGTTGAATGAAAAGTTTGTTCTGTTTCTCTTCTTTATCTCTTTATCAATCGACTTTCTAATGATTAAATTCAGATAAATTTATTTGAATTCCTTCTCCAATAAAAGCCTTCACAATCACAGGACATGAAAAGCCACATATGTGATAACATTGTAATACATAAAAGAACGGTATTAGTACAGTAACTAGAATCAAATTACCTGAACAGCGGCAAGTCGGGCCTTCTCTTTAGATATCTCCTCTGGCTCACCTTGCAATTCTGGCACTGCAAATTAAACGCAAAACATAATTCACACGATGCAATAGCATTTCTACTAAAAGAATCATCATATTAAAAGCGACCAATTTCATCTTACGGTCGAGTTTCAGGGATTGGAAAGGGATGGATTGGCCGAGGATGGCTCGGACCTCCTCCAGCTTCTTAGCATTTCCCGTCACAAAAGTCACGGGTCGTGGTAGCACCCGCATCGCTCCGCCCGAACCCGACATCTCCGCCTCCGATGATCACTGTTGAAGGAAGCCCGCGCGGGTTTGCGAAAGGGTTTGCGGCTTTCTGCAGATGAGAGCTGATCGCACGGCTGCTATCTAATCAGATACACGAATATTTTTTTTACTCGGAACTGCTGAGATCAAGTGCACTACCTGACACTGACAGTGCAGAATGAGATCTGAGTCGCCCGTTTAAATCTGGCACGAATCTAGAAACAGATCCCTATATTCTAAGCAGGCACCGAAATGATTTTGGTCCGACTGGGATCTGAGAGGATGTGGGTTCATTTTGTAAGAGGTGCCGGAGGCCGAATTGGGCTTTGTTAGGCGACGGAGTTTAGGCTGGTGCTGGCCCAAAAACCATGGGCCGTTGTGAGGTGGCATCAATTTTTAGGTTTAATTAATCAGCAAATCCCTTTTTTTTTTTGTTATAAATCCAATAGCAAAATGAACTTCAATTTTTTGGATTTGAGAAAAGATCGAACACGAGGGAAGCATGCAAATGAGATATCAGGCGTGGAAGCGTGAGAGGGAGAGAAAATCTTTTCCTTTTCATTTTATTTTAAGCCAGAATAGCAATTTCATGAGTAGAGATTAAGATGCCATTCAATAGAAAAACACAAAGGTTTCTTTTGTTTTCTTTCTGGTTTTGAAACGCATGATTTAAAGTGTTTGGGAAAGATGTAGCGTAATCACGAAACTTGAAGGCTGATTTCTTTTTTCTCACCAAAAGTGTCCGAATTATGTGTCATTTGTTTATTTGTGTTTAATGTAAAATATACAAGGAATAATTTATTTCTGAATTTACTCATAAATGAAGTCTAATCAATATTGCACATTTCCACTGACATTTAAGCAAGTGTTTCTAGTCTCAAAGTCTATTAGATTGCTTTTAAATGACGAATCTAAATCATTCAAATCGATCTAATTCATGAGTGAAACATTTAAATGCAAAATTATAAATTTTCTAATTCATTTGATACCAAGTCAAGCGGTAAGAAAATAAAAAAATTTAAGTTAATTTAATGCATTACGTTTTCTAAAAAACTTTAATTTTGTGAACCCTTGATTCGATACTAAATGAATATGAAAATATATAAATTTTACATGTAAACGCATTACTCGTGAAGTATATCGATTTGAACTGGTTTAATTCTTCATTAAGTCCGATCATCTCACATTCATTTTTCCGACTTCAAAATCCAAACATTCGTTCTGACGTGCCTTGCCGTGATCAAGTCTTTCATGTGATGTGTAGTGTCGTATCAAGTTTATAAGATGATCAAGTACAATAATCTGCTACTGGTGTGCTGATATTTAAATTACCAGAAAAGCCAGTTTTCAGATTGAACTTGCACTCAACTGACTAGAATGGATCAATGTCTTTTAAAATTGAACCTTGGTTCTTTTGTAATTGTTTAATTGAAATTAACATAATAATAATTATTTATACGGACGTCACATCTTAAAAAAAAAAACTGTAACAATCGTGTCAGGAATTGTGGTGGTTCTCTTGCTACAGTAGAACCGCTAAGAATTCTGGCTGTTGGGACATTTATAAAAAAAAAAAAATCGAGGGCATTTCTGTTTTTTTTTTAATTGAGGATATTAATAAAAATTTCGGGACATGTTGCTACTAGTATTGTAGCTCTCCTGCATTGTACTTTTTTTTTTTATTTAATGCTAGTCTATGAACCTTTACACCCAAAAAAAAATATGAAGGTGTTGATTTTATTTAGAAATAATATATTTCCTTGTCTTTTTCATATTTTTTTTATTATTTGTGAATATTCTTAAAAATATAAATATTTGTTCAATGAATATTATATCTTGATTTTAAATGATTTTGTTCAATATATTGATATTGATTTAAGTGATTTTCATGTTTCCCACATTTCGAAAGTTTATAAATAAATGGGTTGCTAGATGTCGTCAATAGAAATGCTTCAAAGAAAATAATTATGTAAGACTAAATTAATTTAGTATATTCTAGATTTAAACATCTATTCCGTTGCATTATACTTCATGAAAACAATCTTTGCATATGCATCGATTTTTATGGAGATTTGCGACTTTGCATATAACAAATTGCTAATTCATAGGTTCCGAAATTAAGGTTCAATGCTTTATGTTAATTATTTTACTTACAAATTTGGCCAAAAGAATATTCAGTTTACATGAAGATTTTTAAGTATCTAATTACATGTTTGGATTTTCAAATATAAAAATACAACCACAGACGGATTCACCAACTTGTGATGAAACATTAATTGATGATGTTTCTCTCCTTCTCTTCCTAAAGTATGGTGATGCTGCATATATCTATACAAACCGAATAAAAATCAATAAATTTAATTTAATTTAAATCGAATCAAACCTTGGGTCCAGTGGTTCATGAAAGAGCAACTAATGTCAAAGAAGAGATATGGGCTTGAGAATTCTTCCCATCATTCCTTCCATCAGCCCATATCTAATGCGTGTGAGCGTGTCTACCTCGTCACTCGTCAGCCGATGTCTAACAAATTATGTCGGTTGATCAATCTTTGAATCTTTGTCCTTCTTGAGTCAATCACGCTTGGCCCCACTTCCTCGGGAGCTTTTAAAAGGGAGAATTTCACGTATACTTCTCAAAAACTTTAAAATTACCTATTAGCTCCTCTAAACTTTAAAATTGCGTATTTCTTCTTTAAACTTCAAAAACTAACAAATTTATCCATTTTATTGTCTTTTATATTACAACTCATTTTTTTTTAGATAAAAAGGCTTTTGAGGTCGTTTCATTAAAGAAACATTTGAGTTACATATCAAGATTTGAAAACTAGTCCACAAAATAGAATGTTGAAAGACATCATACTAGATACTACCTACGCATATTCTAAGTGCAGAAAATAGGAAACATGGACTACTAGAGTTTGTCCGCGAAACAAAATACTAATTTCAAAGCGAAAACATAAATCATCAGTTGAGGTTGCTGAAAAGTTTCTCTACTGACGGCCATCATAGGAGTTGTCCCTTTCCTGAGGATCTTGGTATACAACCATATGAAGATCTTCTTATTTAGGGTCCCACACTTGAAGAGGTATCTCATCCAGATCAGGTCCATCGAAGCACTATCTCATTGGCTTGTCTCTTCACATTACCTAGCCAGTATGTAATGAGAGAGATAATTAGTAATATAACAGTTTTAAAATATTTTTTTGGTGTTTGTTGAAAGCAAATTTTATTTCTAATCTTTCATATGGTTCAACACAGAGCACTAAGCATAATTAGAAATGCATGTTGATGTTCTCCTCTAAGAGACCTAGCAAAATCAATTATATCCTGAAATTTATTCTATTGCTTATACACCAATTGGCTTTGGCCCATCCAAAATCAAATATGTGTTAAATGGCAGTTAAGAAAAAAATGATTAGTTGTCTCTTCTGCATCACAGAAGTGGCACTTAGTATTGCCTACCCATCATCTCTTCCTAAGATTATGTTTAGTTAGTATTCTAGTTTTGGTAACCAACCACATGAATATCCTTATTTTATATGGTATAGGGACATTCCATCAGAGCATAGGTTGAAATGGAGCTACCCCTCCAAATGTAATAAACTTGTACATAGACTTAACAATAAATTGTCCAGAAGTTTCCCATCTCCAAGCAATTTTATCAAAAGTATGGGTGAAAGAAATAGAACTAATTTTGCAAGAATCTCAGACAATTCCTGTAATGTAATAAGGTCAAATTGTCTCCTACATGAAACTATTATCCCTTGTGTGTTAATCACCTCCCTGAGTGTCACAGATTGGTTTGAACATATCTCAAAAAGTTGTGGAAATTGAGTGGCTAGAGGTCCATGTTTATCCCAAGAGTCAATCCAAAATTTTAGTTGTAAGGCCAGACACTACACTGTCCCATCTTATCCAGTTTGACAATCTCTTGCCAGAATGTAGACTTTGAAATAGCATGTTGAGAATAGTATTTGAAAATGATAATGTATTTCCACAAACTGGTATAAGTTTGATTTTGAAATTTTCACCACCATTTCATAAGTAAAGCCACATTCATATGCCTAAGATCTAGTATAGTTTCATGGGCGTTTCATGCTTTTAATAAAGAAAAAAATGGGTATTTTATAAATTTAAAATGAGTTTTAATATAAAAGACAATAAAATAGATAAATTTGTGAGTTTTTGAAGTTTAAAAGGGAAAATATGTAATTTCACAGTTTAGAGGGGAATCCCTTTTAAAATGTATATACTAGTTATGACAAAGGAAAGGTAATTTCTCGGGAGGTCAAACTTTCCCTGATTTAAAAAGTTTGTTACTAAATTTATTATTAGTTTGTTCCAAACTTCCAATCAAACGATTGTGTCATGTTTTTTTATTTATTTATTAAGAATTACTAGACTGCTGACATAAGCACCCACTTTAGCAAAACTTCCAATCAAACGATTTTGTCAGGTTTATCCAATTACTCCTCTACACGATCATACAACGAGATTCCAACTTGTCAGATGGCAAAGGTGACAGACACTGAAGGAAATGGTTGCGCACCACACAGTAGGTGATGGATGGATGGTTCTTATGAACAGTCAGGAAGAGAAGGTGCTGCATATTTTTTCATTTTGGAAGAGCACCTCATCAGGTATGAATTGAAGGGTTTTGAAGAGGGCATCTCACCTTTCCATAGAAAGTGCTGGCATTACTGATGGCGGTAAGAGAAGCAACAAGATAATAACAAATCCAACAATATTAATTGTTTCATGACGGATTCAAAACTGTTAGTGGATACCTTTGATCTTAAAAGAAGGCTCCAACCAATACAGGCAGCTGACTGATGCAAATTGCCTCTATGTTTGAAACACACCCAAGGTACTGGTGCAAGTTTATACTCAGGGAAGAGAATCAACAGGCCCACCGATTGGCTAATTGAGCGCGAGTTCATCAATTTGCTTATGCGGGTATTACCTATCCTCTCTTCCCAGATGTTTAGCAGTCTCTCATTACAATGCATTATCCTTGTTTAGGGGTTGTTTTTCTGGTAACTTTGGTATTGTAATAATGCATTCCTGCACTGGACTGTGCGTGTAAGCTTTTACTGGTAAATGAAATGCCCAAGGGCTTTAATAAAAAAAAAAAATATATATATATATATATATTTTATTTGTTTTATTTTGAACTACTGCTGTTTGCTACTGTTACCTTGTCCCACCGTTGCACTACAGTCTACAGAAAATGTGAAGCCGAATATGTCCATCTCAAGAAGAAAGGATTCTACACAAAATTCCCATGTTTCAAAGGGCATACATGCAAATGTGCCATATCATAACCCAGAAGCACTCTGATTAATGAGTATTGAATACAGTAGGTCCCAATCCAAATTGGCCAAGGTTTTTAAAACTTGCTTAGAAGTCCAAACACCCAAACTTGCATTTCACAACAAAAAACACTCAAAACCCTCAAACACGGCCAACAAAAAAAAAAGGAGACAATAGGAAGAAAAGAAATAAAAATGAAGCAATCTCATTCCCTCGCTCTTCTTCTCAATCTCACTCTACTCAGCATGGCAGCTATCCATGTCACCGCTGTCGCACCGATTCAATCCGATTTCATCCGATCTTCATGTAAGGCCACACGTTACCCGGCTTTGTGTGTTCAATCTCTTCTTACCTATGCTCCTTCTGTTAGACACAGCCCACGTCAACTCGCTCATGCCGCCTTGACCGTGAGTCTCACCCGGGCCCAGTCCACCTCAGCCTTCATAAAACAACAGTTCCCCAAACCGGACCCAGCCCGGTCAAGGCAAGCCGGGGCAATCAAGGATTGTTTGGACACCATGAAGGATGGCGTTGATCAGCTCAGACAATCTGTTCAGGAAATGGGTCGTATGGGCCGTATACACACCCACCGATTCAGGTTTTTTGTCAGAAAAAATAAAAATAATAGCATCATTCTTTCTTTCTTTTGCTGTTATTTTTATCGGCCTTAATGAAGCTCATGATAATTGCTAATTACACAGATGGCACTTGAGTAATGTGCAGACATGGGTTAGTGCAGCGTTGACAGATACGAACACTTGTCTCGACTCACTCTCACACAATGCGGGGCCCACAGTCAGAACTGCGGTGAGGAAGAGAGTGGTGGAGGTGGCACAGGTTACCAGCAATGCACTGGCACTGGTAAATCAGCTCGCACCACACTATTGAACCGTCATTTAATCCTGGTATGGTAATCATGTAAAATTAAAATAAAAACGAGTGGTATTTCGTATCATGTGTGGATTGAACTTTAATATTTCTGTGAGATGGAATCATGGAATCTAGACGTACTGTATATTTAAATATAAAGTTCTGAATGTACTGTAATATTCTGTTTTTAGTTTTTAAAAATAAAATGTGCTTTTTTATTGTCTCTGTTTCCTAGTATGTAAGAATGGTCATATCAGGACACTTACTTTTTGTATCTTTGTGCAAAAGGGAATCAAGTATCCGTGAAGTAAAGAGTTAATATACTAGGCACTAATTAGCTAGGAGATGGCAAAGTTAGGTCAAGCATATGATAAAACAACATTAACTTGTTATATTATGTCAATTAATCTTTATCCATTGTAGTGCATGTCTCTGTCTCTTCAATCTTTATTCATTGTTCTTTCCGTTTTGGTTGACAAACTAACCGTCTTTCACGGACCTTTTTCACAAATTAGCCCTCGGTAATCGGTATGACTACTTATTTCAAACGACAAACAAGGGAAGAAAGAAAGGCAAAATACAGGAGCGGATTCAGGATTTTCGTCAGATGGTAAAAAAATATCGAATCGGGTTTAAAATTCATTAATCAATTGAATACTCGATAAAAAATAATAGTTTGACTTATACTTTCTAGAGGAGGGTTCAAATGCCTCCATTTTTCATGCCTCCACCATGCCTCCATTTTTTAAAACTTTAATAACTCAAAATTTAAAACTTAAAAGTCAAAATAAAACCGTTGGATATGATCTACATCATATTATCTATGCACGTGTAAAAAATTATGACATTTCAATTTTATTTTGGTTGTCATCAAGAGCTTGTAAAAACGTACTAATATGGATAATTTCTAGCCGTTGATTTTTCAACTTATTGATTCACATAAAAACAAAATCGAAATGTGATAATTTTTTATGAGCACATAGATAAAATGATGTAGATCATATCCAACGGTTTTATTTTGACTTTTAAGTTTTAAATTTTGAGTTATTAAAGTTTTAAAAAATGGAGGCATGAAAAATGGAGGCATTTGAACCCTCCTCTACTTTCTGATGCTTTAACTTGTAATTTCTGATGCTCTGACTTATAATTCTAATTACCAATCAGAATTCAACGGATTTATTTCAATTTTAATCCTAAATTTAACTTGAATTATAAATTAAACTTTCAGAAGGGAGACAAAAAAAATTTCAGGAGGGGCAAAGTCGTTTGGAACCTATAAATCTCCACTAAAACTCAAAATTCAGGAGGGACAGCTGCCCCCCGGAACACTTTGGGTCCGCCCCTGGCAAAATACCATCTTCTTCGATGGTAGAGTAAATCACAAAGGACTTGGAGTTTAAAATGTTGATAAACGAGGACGACTTTACAAAATTATTGGTTTTTCACGAAGGTCCTCGAATAAGATTTTAATTTGTATTGATAATAAAATATGGAATACGCAAAGAGATAAGGAGAAAAATAATAGAGGGTATGGGAGAGAGAACTAGAGATGTCAGAAGAAATAAGTAAAGCCAACTGTTATCATGTTATGGGTCCAAGATGGATTTTTTTTTAAAAACAGTAAATAAAATAATAAAAGTTAAAGAAACAACATGATTGCTACGTTTGTTATAAAAACAGTAAAAATCGAATCCGGGATTCGGTTAAGTTATGTTTTTTCGCTTCACCGAATACGCTATTCGGTTAAGCGTATTTTTACAAAACAGATCCCGAAAACTATGTAAACTCCGTGTAACACCCACCATTAACCGAATTTCCAATTCGGTTAAGATTTTTTTTTATTTTTTAATGTAAACCGAATAGACAATTCGGTTTACATTATTTTTTAATTTTTTATTCTAAACCGAATAGGGTATTCGGTTTAGAATAATATTAATTAATCTATTGATTTGACCGAATAGAGATAGAGTTTTGACCGAATAGAGATAGAGTCTCTAGAGTAAGATTTGACCGAATAGAGATAGAGTTTTGACCGAATAGAGATAGAGTCTCTAGAGTAAGATTTGATTTGATTAATGTAATTGTCATAACCGAATACTCTTAATAATATTATTAAATAATATTATTATTTAATAATATTATTATTTAATAATGTAATTGTCAAAGTTTGATTAATTAATGTAATTGTCAAACTTTTATTTCGAACACATTAATTAATAAAAGTTTCTTTTTTATTTTAATTTTTCTTCATATATCATTTAAATATATTAATTTTATCAAATAAAATTAATATATCTAAATTAAAACTTTACTACTATTTGTCTAGATAATTAGTAATAATTTTTCCAAAACTGTAGTATCTTTTTTTAATGAGTTAATAAAAGAGACTACAGTTTTGGAAAAATTATTACTAATTATCTAGACAAATAGTAGTAAAGTTTTAATTTAGATATATTAATTTTATTTGATAAAATTAATATATCTAAATTAAAAGATATATGAACACATTAATTAATAAAAGTTTCATAAAATTAATATTAATATATTAAATTAAAATAATTACATTAATTTGCTTGACGCTTGACCCTAATCGTAGGTTTCACCGAAATTTTTATTTATAGCATAAAAAAAAAAACCAAATCACCCTGATTCATAACAAAAGTTTTATTAAATAATGTAATTGTCAAACTTTTAGTTTATATTCAAACTATCAAATAAAATAATATAAAATAATAAAAATTTCAGGGTATTAATAAAAAATAATAATAAACTTTTATTAAATAATGTGTTGAAATAGACTTTTATTAAACAATTAATTAATTTAATAATAATAATGAAGTTAAAATTTCAAGCAAATTAATGTAATTATTTTGATTGAACTTTGAGAATTAAAAAAACTAGTTGATTAAATAATGTAATAAACTTTTATTAAAAAAACTATTTTGATTCCACCCAACCGAATCCTCTATTCGGTTAGACAAAAAAGGTGAAAATTGCTTCGGTCGATCTTCTGTGGCAATCCACTGTATCACCTGTTAAAATCATCAACTTAACCGAATAGCGTATTCGGTGAAGTAAAAAAATAACTTAACCGAATGCCGGATTCGATTTTTACTGTTTTTATAACAAACGAAGCAATCATGTCGTTTCTTTAACTTTTATTATTTTAATTACTGTTTTTAAAAAAATCCGTCCAAGATTCTACTCATAATTTTGTACATTAGTCCCCACTCCCTGCGACTTTATTATTATTGTAATATTTTCTTAATTTATTTTTTCCTCTATCATTCTACGTAGTCTCACAATGAGCCGACATTTTTATTACTGAAACAGTCCCCGACCGAGGCAATGGTACTTGCTTTTTGACAGGTTCATGGTGGCTCACGGCTTCATGCGAAGCCCGTATTAAAGTTGTGTGTATCACAAGAAAGTCCCAGATCAGTCCTATCTATATCTCTTGCTTTATGGCGATGATACGTTGATAGCGGCAAAAGAGATGGCTGAGAAACTTTTGGATAATATGAAAAGTAGAAATAAATATACTCATCTAGATGTAATATCCAAAGTTTAATAGAAATTAATTAATATATCAAAATCAGCTGGAAAGTTATAAAAATATCCGTATCGGCTAATGTACCCAATTTAATTCAGTAACGGCTAGAAAATGGCCGGTACCCAATTTTTTTTTTTTTTTTTTTAAGGATGGGCATAGCATAGTTGGCTAGAAGAAAAAGTTGTAGGATACTCGGATTGAAGTACCAATGTTTTTTCTTATAGTGTCGTATGACACTAAAGTTTAGTATTCGCATGTGGCTAGTGAATTTAATTTGACAATAACCAGTATTCTAAAATTGAGTACCGATGCTTTATGCACGGCCTAACGATGACAGAAGTGCATCAATGTTTCATTACAAAAATATCAGCGACGCACCGATGTTTTTTTAGCACTACCATGCTTAATTGTCAATGCTAAGTCTAATAAAACATCTGTGACGCACCGATGTTTTTTTAGCACTACTCGGCTAATAGAACATTGATGTTTCATTGCAAAAACATTGATGATGCACCGATACATGCAACCGATGTAACACACGCATCCAACCAAATGCATTTGTTTGATCTTAACCAAACTGAGTGAAAAACTTCAATCCGAGTTTCTTACAACTTTTTCTTCTAGCCAACTATGCTATGTCCATCCCTAAAAAAAAAATTAAGTACCGGCCAGAAAATGGCCGGTACTGTTGCAAAAAAAAATATTTTGGATACCGGCTATTTTTCGGCCGGTACTGAATTAAATTGGGTATCGGCCAGAAAATGATCATTACGGATATTTTTATAACTTTTCAGCGAATTTGAGTATATTAATTAATTTCTATTAAAATTTGGATATTAATAAAAATATCGGCACAATGAGTCAATGACCACATTAAAAATACCCCACAAAATAAGAAAGGTAAACAGTAGTTAAAAAATATACTATTAGTGCTATAAGATTGACTGTGCAACAAGACTTATCTAATCAGATTTTTGCCCCCACTATAATTTGAGTCCGGATCCCCTAAAGTAACCTAATTTTTGAGTTTAGACGTGTATGGTGCCTATTCGGTGGTAGCGCAGGGGCCAGTATTATTTTTGGGGTCCAGGTTCTTTAAGATTCGTGTTAGAGCATCTTGGACGGTTTGGATCAAAACTCAAAAATTGGGTTACTGCACTGGATCTGAATTCCTATAATTTGGGTCCCGATCCCCTAAAGTAACCCAATCTTTGAGTTTTGGATCCAGACCGTCTAATTCGAATTCGTCGCTCGAGATCGTTTCGGAATTCGAATTCGTCGTTGGAATGTGTGTGCTCACTTTGGGAATGGATTTTCGCGTATTAGAATCGGACGGTCTCGATCGAAAACCGAAAGATTGAATTACTTCACTGGATCCGAATTCCTATAATTTTCGGTACCTTCCACAGCAAATCCGCATCCTCTGCATTAACGGACCCTTTGAGTTAATTTCTAAACCTATGAGGTCATTTAATAGTAATGTAGATCTAAATCCTAGATCTTAACTCAAAATTTGATGATACGGATTCTAGCCGCACAACTAGTACAATATGCGCATGATCACAGTAATAGTACTGGTCGCCAATATGGGCACAAGGTACCTTTATTATTCCAAATCAATCAATTATAGTACCAACACTCTGCAGTATCAGTGTCCTTGTACAGTGTACAGATATCATGTTCAGGCTATCGGTATTGTATTGGTTCAATATAATATTATAAATTAGCGAGTAGAACTAGGTGTTTAAGTTCCTCAAATTTTGTTGTGAATTTAACTCTAAAACTTATCGGATTTATTCTAATAACGAATATGAACCATTAAATTTATCTACTTACGAGTGATTTAGCTACATGCAAAAATTTTAAATTTTCAAATTAATTTTGTATAGAATCAAGTGGTAAAAAAAACATTCAAAAAATAAATGCATTAAAATTAATTTATAAAACTTCTAATTTTGACTGCTTGACTTTATACTAAATAAATTTGAAAGCTTAAAATTTTCGCATAGAGACACATTACTCGTAAGATAGATGGATTTTAACAATTTGAGAAACAAATAATAAAACAAAATATAACTTAATTAGCAAATATATTCATTCTAAGTATGCAAAATATACAAAAGCATATAAGTCAATGGACTAACATAATGTAAAAAGATAAAAGGTAACAACTGAAATACTAATTTGTCCAAAATATAAGTCAAACGCTAACAGATTATCTTCTTGCATAATTCGTCACATGTTAAGTGCCATTTCCTATCTCATGGGTCATGGCTTCTCCTCTCCTTGAGTCTCTTTCTTCATCTCGATTAGTAGGCCGCTCGGGTCAATCAGGGACTCGATATTCAATCTCTGCATCAACTTCAGCAAGCATAGCTATGTTGACATCCTTATATACTAGAAAATTATGCAATATGCAACAAACACTAACAATTTTCTTCAATGTATCAACAGAGTAATGTGGTTCGGTTGTGCTTCTAACTCTAATATTGCTCTCATAATTCTATGGAAATCACGACTCACTGTAGCTCTGCCTCGCCACCAATAGAATGCCAATGGGCGATGTTTTTCATTATAACCAACTGTGTAGAGAAACCTTGCAACAAGCTCATGAATGCCTACACGTCTTGTTGGCCTAAGACCACCTTTTTCTTCCAATAAAAAACATAAGTTGAGGAAAGAGCGAGCATCCATTCGAACTATGTTACGACATTGACCACCATGAACTAGCCTATACATCAATTTATCTCTTTCACTATCACAATATGCTTTCAACTCTCGTTGAACTTGATCAGCTTTCTCCCTCATCTGTTGAATCATTAATTGGTAGGCACGAAGACAATTGTCACCGACTACCAAATCATAAAAAAAATGATTCAACAAATGAAAGTACTATTATTTGTAGTGTGACTGTTACCAAATCATAAAAAATAGAAAAATGCAAGTAGACCCTAATATTTACATTTTTTGCACAACTCAGTCTTTAAGAAAAAGATAATATCTACTGCACATAATGATTTTAGTTTATAACACACATAATCTGATAAATACTTGGTGACTTAACTTTCAGTAGAATTGTTGAAACTCTCAACCATCTTTATAATTATATCAATTGAAAATATTAGTCTTCAAATTTTACAATTTTAAGTTGAGATGCATGAGGCAGCATCTCATACAGACTAATTTAAGTGAAACACTCAACCAAATCTCACTTTTCTTGTGTTCAATCACAAAAAAATACAATCTGAAATTTAGCTGGAAATCATAGGACACCCTGTTTAAAAAAAAATGAAAAGATGCTAAAAAAAGAATTTCTTTTCTTTATTTATGTATCTCCGGCAAATCGTATACTTACATTTCCTGTGAAACTGAGAAAGGTCATTTACAATACCAATCTTCAACCTCCCAATCAACTAGGCAACAAGCTCGTTGTGACCGACAAATCAATAAATAAAGAATATAACCTGGAGCAGAACGTAATGCTACGATGGAGATCGTTGATCGCTGAGAGAAACGAAAAGCACCGCGCCAAGAGGGAAGGAAAACGAAATGAAAAGTTCAACAGAGGCGGGAAGAAGGGCAAGATGGGTACGTGTAGGGGTGAGTAAATGAGTATACCTCTAACTCGCTCATAACTCGCTCATTAAGAACTGAGTTACATAAATTCTACACATCTAATCCACTTCTCTAATATCTGTTAGTATATCCAGAAAAATAATATTAAAAATTTGCAAATTTTCTTAAAACAAGCAAAATTACAATTTTCATTCAATGCACTATTTCTTAATTTTCTTTGATATTGGAACATACTTATCAATACACTAGTCTCAAAATATAACTCAAAATTCGATCACAAAACTTTTGATCATGAATACACCGTTTTGGATTTTTACAGTTCTGAATTTGTATATTTTTAAATTATATATTTTTATTATTGTTTTGATAATGCAAATTTGTAGGTGTGTGACAAGGAGATAGCTTTGAGTATGTAACATGTAGGGCCGTAAGAACGACAAAAAGATAGTTGTTTGATTTTATTAAATTTGCTTATGGACAATTTTTTGTTAAATTATGTGCTGTTTTATTAGGTTGGATTATGACAATTTGTTAAATTCTATAAATAAAAATTAGTTTTTGAATAATGTATTTTAAACAACTCGGCAACTCGTTCATTATCAACATGCTCATTAATAACTCGTTCTAACTCACTCATTAAACTAATGAGCCGAGCATGAGCATATCCAACTCGCTCATGCTCGCTCATACTCGCTCATTAATCAACCGTACATGCGCTAGTGGACCCGCTTTTCCCTCGTCTACACCCCAATTTGGGAGTGACGATTTTCAATCGCCTGGAGTGACTAGTGAGTGTTTCACTCGCTCTCCCTTTCCTTCTGAAATTATTTTATGGAGCAGGTTAAAAGTTTAAGAGTTTCCTCCTCTCCCATTCCATTCCGTTAACCTTCTCTCGATTTAGCACTTGCACCTCAGCCCTCAGGTACCTGGGTGATACGGATTCGTGCCCATCGAACCAATTTTGGTCCGTAGAGCATCGGAAGCTCCCCTCTACCCCTAACCCGGACCTTCCAGGATCCTTCTGGATAGACGGGTAGACCACTGCGACTTGAGAAGATACTGACGTCTCTCACAGACCTAGCTCACCATTTTTTCCCGAACCCTAGCAATAGGAGATGAAGCTCTCTTTTGCGATAAACTCCTCCAAATCCAAACCCACCTCCCGTCTGAAACCCGCATCCGGCGAGCCCGACGCCGACGACCCCGAGGCGGCCTCCACCTCAGTTGCCCAATTCGTGACTGAATTCGACCCGACGAAGCCCCTCTCATCCAAACCCGAGAAGGCCGTGATCGCACCCATTCCAAACTCCGATTACATCCGGCGGTTCAAGCCTACGCTTCCCTTGCCCTCTGCGGAGGATGATCCCTCACAGTTCTGTACCGAAGCTAATTTCGTGTTGGATACGAATACTTCTGCGGATCCGTCTGGGCTACCATTTGGGCTCTCTATCCGATCCGATAAGGAGAACGGGGATGAAGTAAGGGAAGATGGAAATGGGAGGGCAAGGAAGAGAGAGGAGGGAGCAGAGAATAGAATTCTGAAGAGGTACAAGGAGGATATGCAGAACTTGCCTGACGAAGGAGGTCCGGTAAATAACCTTTATATCTTTTTCTTATTCTATTTTTTTTTTCTGCCTTGATGAAATTTGAGTTAGGAACTGTATTCCCTCTATAAGATGCACAAATTTAAGTACTTTTTAACTAGAATGTACTGTACTGTTTTCTTTGGTCCTGCACCATTCCTTTATATACCATTAGGAGTTGACAAGAAAAAATCAATGAATGAAATTTTCACTCCCCCTGTAATCCTACTGTTTGTTAAAATTTGGAAGTACCAAGAATCTTTAACTATTTGGTTAACTCCACGACCAAACACACAGAAAATTAATATTATCAATCCCAGGCCATAAATATGTAGAAAGTTTGTCATTTCGTTTGTATTAAGATTGTTCCCAATTGTTAACCAAGTTGGCAGGTCAACTCAAGTTGGGCTGTAAAATTTCAGGTTTTTCCATTTGAGAATTATTCTAAAACAAGGTTGAAAAGGAATGATCTTCAATTTGTTATTTGGTCATTTTGGGCTGGATTATTTTGGCTTGGATCATGATGGGTTCAGTAAAATTTAGGTTTCAGTTCATTGACATCAGAGTTGGTTCTGAACAACATCTTTTTTGTGTTATTATCTAGCAGACATAATTATTTAGAGTTTCTGTCTGGTTTTTGTTCATCAGATCAGCTTGTTTCCCCAATCTGGTTGGGTTGGGGTTACACATGCCAGCTACTTTACATCTTGTTGCTGTTTTAAGTTTTTTCTGACAAGAAGTCTGGTATATGATTTGCAGGATGAGTTCAAGGGAACTGAGTTAGGTGAACTTGCAGCTGCTCTTCTAAGAGGATACGGCTGGACAGAGGGCAAGGTACTCGGTCGCAACAAGAACAGAGAGGATACCAAGATAGTTGATTTTCAAAAAAGAAGTGGGAGTTATGGCCTCGGCTTCAACCCCAGCACTGCTGACCCCAAGAAGAATCGCAGTGGTGATTGGATCTTGCCTGACAGTGGTGCTCAAGAGAAGAGAGATAAAGATAATGGTAAGGAGAGAGAAGCAGAGAGGAATAGTAGTAGGAGGAAAGAAGATTTGCCGAGAGAAAGGATAGGTAGTAGACAGAGGAAAGTAGAGAATGGTGATGTGAGGGATGAGAGAGTTGGTAGTAGGAGAAAGGATGAGGTAGAGCGAGAAAGGAGTGGTAGTACAAGGAGGAGAGAGAAGGATGAAGAGAGAGATAAGGGAAGTAGCAGAAAGAAAGAGAGAGAAAGCAAGAGGGAAGAACACAAGGAAACAAAGGTAGTTAGGTGGCTGACAAGCCACATCAGGGTTAGAATAATTAGCAAGGATTTCAAGAAGGGGAGATATTACCTAAACAAGGGAGAGGTGGTGGACGTAGTGGGGCCCACGACCTGCGATATATCCATGGATGGGACACGTGAGCTATTACAGGGTGTAGAACAAGGTATGCTGGAGACGGCACTGCCTAAGAAGGGCGGGGCCGTTCTTGTATTATACGGGAAGCACAAGGGCATTTATGGGAATTTGGTGGAGAAGGATTTGGAAGAGGAGACAGGTGTAATCAGGGATGCTGATAGCCATGAGCTGGTAAATGTGCAGTTGGAACAAATTGCTGAATATTTAGGTGACCCTGCTTATCTCGGCTATTATTAACCTATGGATTGTATGTTACAGCTCTTTTAATTTAATGTTAAGAATTTCAGCATTGAAATATTCACGTATTTATGATCTATTATTTTAATCATTTGCTTGGTTGTTTATCGATTTATAAGTTATTTTCTTTTAAGTAATGGATGGTTTGTCCATGCATGTCATTCCTAGCTTTAGTTATGTATTTAGCCATCAATAAGTTGATTGATGTCATATTAGCACACTACTGTTTTGTATTATACACGAGCCCTCTTACTGCAGAGTATCTGCTTATTATTTTGCACTTCATTGTGAAATTTTTGAAGCATCATATGCTAACAAACTAATCAATTAAAAAAACGATGTGATAGTAAAGCTAGAACCATTTCTTAATGTTCAAAAATTGAACTATCGTAGTACCACGACTGTCTTGCTGACAAGAACCATAAATTACCAGAATCATCTCATATTTGTTTTGTGAAGTAGAACCAAGCGACTGTTTATTGCTGGTATGGTGTTCGTCAATGCCGGTTTATGTGCCGGTTTATTTGGTCTTTAACCGAACCGGAAATGTTCGGTTTTTCGGTTTTAATTGGTCTGGTTCGGTTCAAATTTTGATGTTATTCGGTTTCAGTAGTTTGGTTCGGTTTTTAATTTCTAAAACCCACACTAACCGAACCGACTGAAAACCCCTAACCCTAGTCCCTAAATCCCGTCCCCAACTCTCCATTACTCGGTTTGACACTTTCACTCCCCAGACCCCCAGCCTTCTTTGCGTGACTTCACTCCCCACTTCCCCAGCCCCCTCTTCGCGCTTCACCCAAGGTCAAATTGCCAAACCCCAGCTCACACCTACTGTCGCTTCACCCTACTCCTGCTCACTGTCAAATCGCCAAACCCCAGCGGCCAGCCCCTCTTGCACGATGGTGCGCTTCACAGCTCAGGCACAGGTATGCTTCACGGGTGAGTGCTGAACTCACTTTTATGTTTTCTTGCTTGTTTGTTTGTTTTGTGTTTGGTTGTACCTGTTCATGCTCTATCAAAGGCTATATATATATACTATAATAGCTTGTGCAAAATGTCATGTTCATTTATAACAGTACAACAATACAATCCTTTGTTTCAGCTTGCAAAATTCAGTTGATTGTCTGATCTGACTTACTGTTTCGGGAAAAAAAATACTAGGAACTTATCTTAATTGCAGCCTGACCTTAATTCATTAGAAAATTCAGCTGGTGCTCAGGAATACGTGATAAATGTCAAAATTTATTTTATTAATCTTCACATGCTTTTCTTTTTCCCTTGGAGTTGCTAGCATCAGTTTTTTTTTTTTTTTTCTTTAATTCCGAGGATTGATTGACTTTTTATTTACCTATACAATTGGGTAGAACAGTACGAAACAATTATTAATGGTACATTCTAGAATTAATGCCTCTCTTTTAATCATCATAACCATAACGCTATGTGTTCTAATAAGATTGATAATGCATATAAATTATCTGTTGAGTTCAATGCTGTTGATAATGCATACAAAAAATACAGGTGAATATAACTGTTGATTTTAACGTAACTATTTTGCTCCTTAGTGTTTAGTCGCTTCATTGATGCTTAGAAAAAAGAAAGTTCTGAACAAACTAATGCAAGGAAATATTTGTTTTATGTTCTTTTTGCTACAGTTTTAGGAACATTGGTGTTCTCTGGTGTGCTGTTGTTGCCTGCTCTGCTTCCAATAGCGGGAACTGATGATGCCTTGAGATCAGCAAATTTGAACAACAAAAGAGCTGGCTATGCTATGCCCATTTTGAATCATCATAACAAATCTGAGTTTCGTACGACTTTTTTTCTAGCCAACTATACTATGTCCATCCTGAAAAAAAAAAAAATAAGTACCGGTCAGAAAATAGCCGGTAATGTTACAAAAAAAAAAAAATTTTGGATACCGGCCATTTTTCGGCCGGTACTGAATTAAGTTGAGTACCGATCAGAAAATGGCCGGTACGGATATTTTTATAACTTCCCAGGAGATATGGGTATATTAATTAATTTCTATTAAACTTTGGATATTAATAAAAATGTCGGCTCGATTATGTAGGAATTCAATTAAACTCTTTCCATGAAAATAGACTATGGCAGAGTAGCTAACAACCTCCCACTTCCCTCGGCTGTACCTCATCTGCAGAGACAAAATGTTATTCTGACCGTCTATGACCTCCATTTATTTTCAAAATGTTAAGAATTTTAGCATTGAAATATTGACGTATTGCCTTGACAGCAACTATTATTAACGTATTTATGATCGATTATTTAAATCATTTGCTGGTTTCTTTGATGATTTAAAATCATTTTTAAATGATGGATGGATGGGTTGTGGTCGCATGTCATTCCTTGCTTCAACAATTAATGTATTTTAGCCATCAGTAAGTTGATTGATGTTATATTAGCACATTAGTGTTTAATATTATACATGAGCCCACTTACTGCAGAGTATATGATATGATTGAGCACTTCGTTAGAAGACAATGAAGAGAACATCTCAAGGGGAAGCCATATGTGGCGTCAGATTCGCGAGTTGATTGCCGGAGAACCGGCAATCAAAGCAGAAAGAAGTGGCAGTATTTTCACCGAGGGTACAAGCGTCTAAAAATAATTTAGAGAAGGCTCTAAGGAGCCCCTTAAGGAGTCCAGTTAAGGAAGGGGTTGAGTTTGGATTAAGAGTCTAAAGGAATTTATTTTCTGCTGGATTAAGAGTCTAAGAACTCTTAAGAGGCTTAATCCTCCCAGCCGAACAGGTACATACTGTTTTGTGAAGTAGAACCAAGTGACTTTTTGTTGCTGGTAACATGCAAGTATTATCAAACATTCTCTATTTTGCCAAAATAGGAAGCCCATTAGATATACTTCTAACAGAACAAAACTACAATTATTGCAATCCAGTGCATTATTATGTATCATACAAGTGACAAAGATAAAGCATTGCACCTTCTTTTAACATTCCACTAATTTCTTTATTATGGACTACAAAGATAAAGCATTGCACCTTCTTCACTTAAAGGAGTTTTCAATATCAATCACAAAACGGTATTTCACATCCCTCTTGATCATTCTCTCGAGTGCCTCATTTATATAGTCAATTTTAATAAGCTCAATTTTTGGATATACTTTATGAGCTGCACAGTATTCCAGCATCGACTGTGTATCCTTGGTGCCACCTGTCAGACTCCCAGCAAGAGTTCTTGCTCCTACAAGCAATAAAGTAATAAAATTTACTTGATGTTAAATCGATTGAAACATCCAATTGCTATTTTCATGGGCAGGATAGATAATTTTAAAAGTAAATTAAGAATTTACCAATATTAAGGCTAGCGGGACTGAACTTAATTTCACTAGGGAAGGCGACCAGTACCATGGTCCCATGTACCTTCAGCGTGTTTAGATATGGGTCAAACGGGTGGTTCCCTGCTGCTGTGTCCACTATAAAGTCCAGTTTACCTTCCATTTCCTGCACATAACAAAATTTAAATTGAATCTTTCATTTCTCATCTCTACTTGTTAATTATATCAGGATGACATTTCTCTAGGTCATTAATCTGAAATTCAAATTGAATATGTAAATTCCACATAAAACAGTACTATAAGGGTTTTTTTTTTTTTTCAAGATTACAAGCCAAAATTAATAACAAAAACTGATAAAATAAGCTAATATCTTTTTGGTGGTTTGCAAATAGCACCCCTACTCTGTGAAACATTGACGATTTTACCTTCTCCTGACAACTTCCTCTTTTCATTCAGATTGTTTCAGCCCAACTGTACCGAAACCAATCAATCAATGGGAGTCTACCATAATTATTTTCCTCAATCAGCACTAGGAATACACAATGAACTTGTTTTTCTTTTCTTTTACTTTTTTTCTGAAAAAAGATGGTATTATAACCTGCATTTGCTGTGGATCAGAAGAAAGGACAAACTTGTCAACTCCTAGGATATTAATTGCTTCATCCCTCTTTGACTCGCTTGTGCTAAAAACTGTAACATTCAGACCAAATGCTTTTCCAAATTTGACTGCCATGTGGCCTAAACCACCTAATCCTACCACACCAAGCGACTTGCCAGGTTGGTTCATTTTGTGGTACATCATGGGTGTGTATACTGTAATTCCTGCACACAGTAGAGGAGCCGCTAATTCTAGTGGGTACCCATCTGGTATCTTGAAACAATACCTACACAATAATTTAAGCAAGTCATGATCTGATAATTTGGAAGTTTTTATTGGATCTGGGAATTACTGAACTGTAAAGAGAAACATTTAAAATCACCATCTAGCAAGTTACAGACAAATAGGCACCACTATGATCATTGCTGCTATGATACATCAATGACAGTACCAGTTGAACAAATAGGTTCGTCCAATGAAAAAGGTTCAAAAATAATGAGTTAAGTACCGTACCAATCAGAATTATACCAGTAGTAATAGGCAGTCAGATTTCAATGCTGGCCAGTTTTGTGATCGTTCTTTGTAAGAACATATAAGTTAAAATTGAAGCAAAAACAGAAAATTGCCGTACCTGTCACGTACCACTATGTGGTTAGAATAGCCACCCCTGGTGACGGTACCGTCATAATCAATTCCATTGAAAGTATAAACACCTTTCTTACAATGAACCTCGAGAAATTCATTGCAATGTTCACAGTCTCTGCATGTGTTAACATAGGTCCCCACACCCACATTGTCTCCTACTTTGAACTGGGTCACATTGGTTCCCACCTCCGTTACAACCCCAGATATTTCATGCCTGAAAAAATTGTATATAGATGTTTCCATGCATCAATGACTGTAATATTATTTGGGAAGCTATATACATGTCTCATGAATCATAATGATGCATGTGTCATATGAGTGTGCACACGTGCATATATACAGAGAGAGTGAGAAAGGGATATACCCAGGAACAACAGGATACATAGAGTCATGGTATAGGTTTCGGGTCCAGACCACATCCGCAAAACAGACGCCACAGTACTTAATCTTCAATGCAACATCATCACTTCCAACAGCCCTATGAAAATTATCAATTACCAAAAGTTAACTAGACATAGAATTTACCGTCGATAACACAAATTGATGTGAATAGTAATTATTTAAGAGACAAACCTTCGGTCGAATTGGTAAGGGGAGAGGATTCCCGAAGGATCCCTTGCTGCCCATGCAAGACAATTCCCATTTCCTGCTTCACCTTCCATCTCTAAATAGACCTATCAACCTATGCAATTGTCAAAATTGAGAACTTTTGCACGATAAATTTCTCTTAGCTAGCACCACGGACTTGTGGCGAGTATTGAAGAATCGAAAGCTATAGATTTATCATGTAAACAATTAAAAATTCAAGTTTTAAAATGCTCCAAAGATGATCTAAACGCACAAGAACAACGACAAATTACCCGAACCCCCCTATTTTATGTAAACTGTAAAGACCCCTCGTTCTAGGTATAAAGAAAGAAAAGAGAAATACAAGGATTTCCTATATAGAACAAAAGGATTTCCTATTACGGTACCGGGGAGATCTGAATTCAAGTAGCTTTACGGCCCTGTGACTAGTGAGTGACTGAGTGGTAAAGAAATTTCCGAATCAAGGAAAAGAAAATAAATGTGAAACATGTCATTGTGGACCTACTCTATCATTAAATTATTGAACGAGGAAGCTTGTAAGTGATAAATTTTTTGTTGCATGACCCTATATATTTCTCAATTCTCATGCCTAACTAAATCAGATATAGCTGGTTATATTTGTTGCATGAGCGTATATATTTACTAATTTAATATTTTCCTTTAAAATGATGGAATGAGTTGGTAAAATAATTTTTTATTAATTGTTAAAATAAATATTATTATTTATCCAATATAATTTATTTTAAAAATTATTATTCAATATATGTTATTTTACAATGGGTTCTAAAATTAATACAAGAAAATTTCTGTAATCTACGCAATTAACAGAAGAACAGAAGAAGAGGTAAATGGCAGAGAACTTGCCACATTTTGTTGTTTTTGTTTTTGTTTTCTTTTTAATTTTATTCCACGAGCGTTAGTTTAATAGTTTGTCAAAATGAGAAGGAACGGAACGTAAACAATCCCACTACAAAGTGCTACTTTTCTCAACTAGGACTTCTCTGGATTAAAACCTAAACTAGAATATGATGTCGGTCGTGACGCCAATACTTCATCCTAGGCTTGAGGAAGGGGTACAGTGACAAGTCAAATATTTTAGGGAGCGATGCTAACAGTCTCCTCCATTCTGTCTTCTAAATATCTCTCTGACTAATTAATGCATAAAGTACGACGGGACCACTAACTACTTAGGTGACCGCTTATATTTGAAAAAAATTACAACTGGCGCGCGCATGTATAGGCACTTATGCGCGCAAGTATTACTATATAATATATTAAGTATTCATACTTAAAATCATACTTAAGACATCAAGTATTTAAAAAAAAAACTCAACATCAACTTTCTTTTCTCTCTAATCACTCACCCATCTTTTACACGTTTTTTTTTAGAAGTTGGTTTTTTTTTCTCCGTTTAATCTCGTCAATATTTGTGACAATCTGTGAGGTTGCGAATCTAAAACCACGAATGTCTTCTACGTAATTTTCACTTTCAAATGAGATCTATGATAAAGTAATTTCGGGTTCTTCGTCGTTCAAGTATTCATACCTCGTCGTATAAATATTCATACCTCGTTGAGCAAGTATTCATCTCTAAAATATTATCTTCTCTAATATATTCATACTCAGTAAAGTGTGAATATTTATATTGTAAAGTATTTATGAGAAACTCACAGACGTGTCTTGCGCATTAACTACCTGGGGGGCACTACCAACCTGGGGGGGACCGCAGACGTCACTTGAAAACGACCATTACGGGGGCCACAGGCATAAAAGTGCATGCATAACCACGATAGGGACCACACGCAAAAAACCAAGGACAATCAGATGCGTAACGACCATCGCAAATGTCAGCGATGTAATTGTTGTAAACGTTTATTTCTAAAATATCAAGTATTCATACTTATGCATTGAAGTGTGAATTTTTATGTTGTAAAGTATTTTTGAGAAACTCCTAAATATTCCAAGTGTTTATAGCTAAATGATAATCTATATACAAAACACAACTAATTAAGTACTATAAACATTTTAGCACAGAAAAAAAACTAACCAGAGAAGAATAAAATTAGAAAAACGTAAACTAAAAAAAAAGTAGAGTTGTAATTTGTGGTATACTGCTGTTGTCCTGCTAAAACACAAGAAAGTCAACTGGGTATGATAACTATAAGTATACTGTATACCCCTGCAAAGTGCAAACTTAAATTTCACGTCTCCCCTTGCAAAAGAGATGTCAGGCATCAGCAAAAATATTTCAAATTGCTACATATGTATTAAGCAATGTTTTAAATAGCGTTTATAGCGTCATAGCGGGAAGGCTACAAAAAAGCTATAGCGAATAGCGTAGCTATTCCAAATAGCGTTTTTTTTTACCAAAAATTATATTATATATTTGTACTATATATTAACATTATCTAAAGTTTCATAGAACAATAAATAACACTAAATTAATTAAGAAATTATAATATTCATATTGAACTAGTACAAAAGTCCATGGTTCAAAATATCCATAATAATATCATAAACTATCGATCTTTTTCTATACAAAATATCTTAAGCATCATGATTCATTCTATTTTTTTTTTTCTATACAAAATAAATTTTATGGATCTTTATTTAAGCCCATATAAATTGTCTCAAAAAATCCAATATGCATAGCGCGCAAATAGCACGCTACACGCTATGCGCTATAGCGGACCGCTATTACCGCTATAGCGGCCGTAGCGCAATTAGCGTATTTTCATGCCATAGCTTAACGTTTAGGGTCCAAAAACGCTATAGCGCGCTATTTAGAACACTGGTATTAAGAGTCCAATTGCTATAGTAGCCTATAATTCAAAAACCAATGTGTGTCGGAATTTAGATTATGTATTACAAGTCCAGTTGCAAAATAATATTGTAAATAATATCATATGTTTTAGTAAGTACAGCAAGCGATGGTTTTCTAACCATTTGATTTAAGCGGTGGTGGAAGTGGTCGGCCTGCCTTGGTGGAGAGAAGCTGCAGAAGAGATAAGTGGAAGAATAGTTGCATCCATCCAGGCCATGGAAGACCGGAGCACCCACGACAGGAGAGGAAGAGAATGAGAGAGACGTGCGTTGGAACCAATCGGCCAAGGAGCAGGAGGGAGAGGTGAAATCACATTGCACGCCATAGAGAGAGCTTGAGAGAGAAAAGCGAAGCGAGAGAGGGAGGGGGGTTTAAGGTGAGAGACAGGTGAAGTTTTTGACAGAGTAATTTTTAATTTATGCAGCGCACGAACAACATAATTAAACCAGTGCTGCGTCGGACTCGTGCGGTGCACGAATTAAAAACTACTGTGTCAAAATGTTTACTGGTGAGACGGCGCTGCGCCTGCGATGAGGAGAACTGACGAAACGAAAGAACAGGAGAAGCGCTGATGTATCTGTACGGTTCAATTGAGTGAGGCTATGCATACGGCGGATTGGTCCGTATCAAGAGATCAATATTTTTATTTTTAAAATTTTAACAATCGATCGAACCGTTCATCATGATTTTTATATGAATTTCTAGTTCTTTGATACTTAATAACACAAGTACAGATTTTTTTTTTTTTTTTTCATTTTCTATAAGATATATCTAGTAAACAAATTTTATATAAGAAAATTAAGATTTGGATTTAACAATACAATAATTTGAAAATTGAATACCAAAAAAAAATTAAAACTTGATCTGACATAATTCTTCAATGTTCTTATTAATTCTAAACCATAAATAAAAATGTCCTGCTGAACCCCAACTTGAATATTTCAACTTTAATCATAAACGGGAGCTTTGGTGGCAAAAATCTTCTCCTTCTTGGATGCAAAATGAGCAACCAAGAAGTTTTTATCAGGCAAAGATTCCGACACGGCTCTGACACTGCAGTAATCCTCAGCCCAGCGGCACAAGACTGGATAATCTTCTTCATTCAACAAATTTATTCCTGCCACCTCCTGGAGTACAGCAAACCAAAATGCTATCATGCAGCCAGCTAAATCGACCAACCCGATCGAGTCGCCTCCAAAGAACTTTTTCCCCTCGAGCTGGCGTTGGAGTGTGGTTATAGAGTCTCCTTCGACTGGGCTATGAAGCCCTTCTGAATTTCTCCGTCGGTCCAGCATGACATCCAAAATGCTGGTATAACCTAATAAACAACGAATAATTTGATCATATTATGATGATAGACAGTGATAATAATGAGAGAGACTATAGAACTATGCATAGTACAGATTGGATCGTATTACATATTAATATTTTTATTTTCAAATAATCGATGTCAACCGTTCAATGTGATAGCTAGAGGAGGGTTCAAATGCCTCCATTTTTTGTGCCTCCATCATGCCTCCATTTTTAAAAACTTTAATAACTCAAAATTTAAAACTTAAAAGTCAAAATAAAACCGTTGGATATGATCTACATCATTTTATTTATGTGCTCATAAAAAATTATCACATTTTGATTTTGTTTTTATGTGAATCAATAAGTTGAAAAATCAATGTCTAGAAATTATCCACATTAGTACGTTTTTACAAACTCTTGATGACAACCAAAACAAAATTGAAATGTCATAATTTTTTACATGTGTATAGATAAAATGATATAGATCATATCCAACGGTTTTGTTTTGACTTTTTAAGTTTTAAATTTTGAGTTATTAAATTTTTTAAAAATGGAGGCACGGTGGAGGCATGAAAAATGGAGGCATTTGAACCCTCCTCGTGATAGCTATACAAAATGCACTTATAGACAAAATTATATATTTTTTTTTTACTACTTTTTAGATAGATAGAAAATCACTAGTTCTACCTTAGAAACCAATAATATTCTACCTATCTAAAAATATAGTAATTTTTTTTTAAAAAATATAAAATTTAATCTACAAATATATTTTAATATGAAGATTATGTTGAATGGTTCAAATTAAATATTTGACATTAAAAATAAAAATATTAATTCATAGTACGGACTCTTGTAAGCTATGCATATTACCATAACCTCACTCAATAATAATAATAAAATAATAACCTTGTCGTCAATGAAGCGAGCCCAGAAACGAGCCATTGCCCTCTCGTATGGATCACTTGGCAGTATATTATAGCCCTCAAATGCTTCGGCGACATATTCAATTACAATTAGCGACTCAGCAATCGGCCCCATGTACCAGCAGTGGTACCTTCTTATGGATTGGATTGTGCCTGTGCAATCAATATAAAATGAGAGTCAAAAAGTAACTTACTCTTACATTTCTATGATTTAAACAATGTACCATAATGAATTAATGATTCATTATATAAAATTAAGAACGTACCACAATAACATGTCGCTCTTGTGAGCCAGGTCTTCATGTAAAAATTCAAATTTCACATCTTCAAGCCGTAGAGCCACTTCGGCACGGTGGCAGGGGGGGCTTCCTTTGGTACCTAATAGCTTCACAGTCGTATCTTCCATTTTCACTCTCTGTATCTTTCTTGATGCATTAACACTTAACAGTGATACCTCTTGGTATTTATACAATTATACATGTGCATGGGTTAGAAAACAAATAGGTCAATTACTTAGCTACGAAGGAGGGATATATTAATTGTCAAAATGATAAGGAAAGGAACGTAAACAATCCCACTACAAAGTGCTACTTTTCTCAACTAGGACTTCTCTCGATTAAAACCTAAACTAGAATATGACGTCGGTCCTGACGCCAATACTTCATCCTAGGCTTGAGGAAGGGGTACAGTGACAAGTCAAATATTTTAGGGGGCGATGCTAACAGTCCCCCTCTATTCTGTCTTCTAAACGTCTCTCTGACTAATTGATGCATAAAGTATGACGGGGACCACTAACTACCTGGGAGACCACTAACTACTTAGGGGACTACCTATATTTGGAAAAAATAACAACTGGCGCGCACATGTATAGGTACTTATGCGTGCAAATATTACTATATAATATATGAGGAGGGATCAAGTTACAACAAAGTTACAACAATCATTTTCTACATTTTGAAATTCCAAATCGTCGATCCAAACCATTCAACATGATCTCCACCAGTGTTCTAAATAGCGGCGCTATAGCGTTTTTGGACCCTAAACGCTAAGTTATGGCATGAAAATACGCTAATTGCGCTACGGCCGCTATAGCGGTAATAGCGGTCCGCTATAGCGCATAGCGTGTAGCGCGCTATGCATATTGGACTTTTTTAGACAATTTATATGGGCTTAAATAAATATCCATAAAATTTATTTTGTATAGAAAAAAAAAATAGAATGAATCATGATGCTTAAGATATTTTGTATAGAAAAATATCGATAGTTTATGATATTATTATGGATATATTGAACCATGGACTTTTGTACTAGTTCAATATAAATATTATAATTTTTAATTAATTTGGTGTTATTTATTGTTCTATGAAACTTTAGATAATGTTAATATATAGTACAAATATATAATATAATTTTTGTAAAAAAAAGAACGCTATTTGGAATAGCTTCCGCGATAGCTACGCCATTCGCTATAGCTTTTTTCGTAGCATTCCCGCTATGACGCTATAAACACTATTTAAAACATTGATCTCCACAATAAAATGTGCTTTCAGATCAAATTTTACATTTTTTGAATTTTTTACTATTTATTAAGAGGGGTCAAAATTCAATGGTCTGAATTTGACTAGCTTTTGTAAAATACTTAATAAATAGTAAAAAAATAAAAAAATATAAAATTTGATCTCCAAGCACATTTTATTGTGGAGATCATGTTGAATGGTTTGGATCGATAATTTGGAATTTCAAAATGTAAAAAATGATTGTTGTAACTTTTTGTAACTCAAATTTGTTGTAACTTGATCCCTCCTCATAATATATTAAGTATTCATACTTAAGACATCATACTTAAGACATCAAGTATTTAAAAAAAAACCTCAACATCAACTTTCTTTTCTCTCTAATCACACACCCATCTTTTACACATTTTTAGAAGTGGGTTTTTTTTTCTCCGTTTAATCTCGTCAATATTTGTGACAATCTGTGAGAAATTTTGCGAATCTAAAACTACGAACGTCTTCTACGTAATTTTCACTTTCAAATGAGATCCATGATAAAGACTTTTGGGTTTTTCGTCGTTCAAGTATTCATATCTCGTCGTGTAAGTATTCATACCTCGTTGAGCAAGTATTCATACCTTGTCAAGTATTCATCTCTAAAATATTAAGTATTATAGTACTCTAAAATGTCGAGTATATGTTCATACTTACTCAGTAAAGTGTGAATATTTATGTTGTAAAGTATTTATGAGAAACTCTGATCAGAGTCAAAATAACGATGATTTACGTAGGGTTTTGGCTTAAGTTTTGCATATTTTCTCACACTTATATTTAATTAATTAGAGAAAAAGGCTACTGTCACCCTTCTTTATGTTTTATTACAGAAAATAGGTTTTGGGACTATTTTACATCAAATGAAGCAAGAATCAGATCAATCGGATAAGCGACGCTCATCGACTAAGTCTCTGTTACGGTCCGTATTGCCTAATACGGACCCAGCCCAATTCGGACCGTATCAACTGATACGGTCAGCAATGAAAGTCTCAATTCGGACCGTATCACCTGATACAGACCGTAATGAAAATCTCAATTCGGACCGTATCACCTGATACGGACCGTAATGAAGGCGCCCTTTGGAGAATAACTGCCGACAGCTGTATCCAGATCAGTTTCTTAGCCCCTACTCAACCTCCAGACGTCCCTCCACTCCTATATAAGGCCCCTGGGCAGAAGAAGAAGTTATCTTTGTAATTAGGGTTAGATTTGATTAAAGTGAGAAGAGAGGAGTGCTTGTAACAATGCCGTTCCGCGGCTAAGTTCCTTTTCTTAGGGCTAGGCAGTAAACCTTGTTACTCTTGATGTTTTGATATATATATTTCTATTGATTATGATTTCTTGTTGTTGAAACAAAATGCTTTTGTGATTTACTATCTCTTCATCTAATTTCAATGATCTAGTTTGAGTCCGTTAGGGTAGTGACAGTACTTTAATGGTAAGAGAAACTATTTGTATGAATTAGCCTCGTTGAGACCTATTAGATTTATGTGAAGAAAACCTTAGCGGGGAAACCATAAACCAGACCAACAAAACGCGTACCAAATTTCATCACATGCGTAAAGAAATTCGCAGTGATCTATGTAGTAATTTGGGGTATTTGAGAGATCAGACATTTGATTTGCGTAAGGAAAATCGCAGTGTCCTATGTAGAATCTCGGTGAAAGATCTGTCATTCTTGCGTAACATAAATCGCAGTGACCTATGTGGTGTCTTTCATTAAACAACAACAGGAAATCAGACGTAACAGGAATATATTGTCAAGGCGGATTGAGTGACAATGGTGTGCCAAAATCTTAGGAATTCTCATATCTATCTTTATTTTAATTACTTTTAATTGCTTCCTAATTTACATTGATCACAACAACATCTCTCAATTTTCAGATTTCGTCTAGCCTTTCGAAAGATTGTGATTCGATCGCTCAAAGCATTGAACCAATATTTCCTGTGGATCAACCTCAAATATACTACTCGATAGGATTGTGCGCTTGCAGTCCGAACCGATAGCATCTACGAGTTTATAAATATTAAAAGAAACATTGCTCTCTTTTGAGTGATCAAGCTTTTTGGCGCCGTTGCCAGCGAATAACGGTTCATTGTGCAAGGCCTCGCAAGACGTCCTTGCTTTGACCATTGAATCCAATTAATTAGAAACGCCTAGATTTCTTTTTATTTTCTGCATTTTTATTTTTTCTTTAATTTTCAATTTCGTTTTTATTTTATTTTTCTTTTTATTTTCAGTTTTTAGTTTAATTTTCAGATTTTCTTTTCTTTTTAGGACACTGCACGCTGGCCGAATCATCTGTACGAAGGTCCGAGAGGATTGCTAGTAAGAGAGGACAATTCGCTTCCACATTGCCGATAAGAACCAATCATAGTTCTTCATCGAGTAATTCTAAAAGCGAAGAAGACTCAGATTCGATCAACATGAATATCCCACCGAACGAACCGATTAACAATGGAAGACAGAACAATGGTGATCATGGAGTTCACGATGCAGCAAGTCCCAAACTTCTACGAGACTATTGCGTACCGCGCGCGAATGATCCTAATTCTAGTATAAACCCGCCAACTGTTACGAACCGTAATTTTAAGATCAAACCTGCTCTCATAAATATGGTTTCACAACAGCAATTTGGAGGATTTCCACATGAAGATCTACATCTTCATTTGTCAATTTTTCTAGGGATATGCGGGACGATAAAGATCAACGGAGTTACCGATGAAACAATCAGGCTAAGGCTATTTCAATTTTCATTAAAAGATAAAGCAAGAGCATGGTTGTTTTCCTTACCGGCCAATTTCATTCAAACTTGGGACCAATTGTTTAGTGTGTTCAGTGCAAAATATTTTCCACCTTCTAAAACTTCAAGACTTAGAAAAGCAATTACTAATTTTGAACAAAGGGATGGTGAATCATTGTGTGAAGCATGGGATAGATACAAGGATATGTTAAGGTGTTGTCCGCATCATGGTCTAGAAAGATGGTTGATTGTTCAAACTTTTTATAGTGGTCTAAACCCTACCGATATGTTGTTTATTGATGCTTCCGCAGGAGGAGCAATCATGAATAAGGAACCTAACGAGGCTTACAACCTAATTGAAGAGATCGCGATCAACCAACACTACTGGACCCCTGAGCTAAAGAAGCCAACTCCAACACCTGGCATACACAAAGTAGATGAAATATCCATGCTAAGCGCAAAGATCGATGCTTTGCAACTAGCACTCAACAAGCAGACCAAGCAGCGAACGGTAGCAGCAGTCAATGCCGCAATAACATGTGGCTATTGTGGAGGAGCGCATGAGATGACCGAATATATGAATGTGACGGAAACTGAGGAAGAAGCAGAGCAAATAAACGACATCGACAACAGCTTTCGACCTCAGCCCGCCTACAATTCATACCATTCAAATAACCAAAATCATCCAAATCTCTCATACGCAAACAATCAAAGACCTGCTGCATCTCAACCGAACTATCAACCGAGGCAGTGCAACCAACCACAGCAACCTAACATCACATCACTAATGGAGAGATTCCTAGAGAAGCAAGACGAGACAAACGCCGCAATCACGCAAACGGTAAAAACCTTAGTAAGCCACGTCAAGGACTTAGAGGGTCACATCTCCAAGATGGCAAAAGAACTCTCAAGCATTACACGCAGAAAAGGCAAATTTCCGGACCAACCGGAAGAAAACCCTAAAGAGAGTTGTAAGAACATCACACTAAGGAGCGGCACAGCTTACAAGGGACCTCCTATGCCCGATCTAACTTTCGATGAGATACATGCAGAGCCATCACATTTTGAAGAATATGAGCCGCAACAACAGGAGCTGCCCATATTTGAACCGCAGGCATACCTTATTGAGGAGCAGAATGACACCGTAGGTGGAGACGAGCGACAAACCGAACCTGAATACATTTCACCACCACCCTACAAGCCACCTCTGCCATTCCCTCCAAGGCCAACCAAGCAAAAGATCACAATTTGCGAGATTCATGGAGACACTCAAGCAACTACAAGTCAATATCCCCTTCACCGAGGCAATTGCAAGCATACCCTTGTATGCTAAGTTTCTGAAGGAGATCCTTTCAAATCGCAACAAACTCCAAGAATTCTCAACAATTCCGCTCAATCGGGAATGTAGTGCGCTCGTGCAAAGCAAATTACCAGAAAAGTTGAAAGATCCGGGAAGCTTCTCGATACCATGCACAATTGGCACGACGAATTTTACGAGGGCTTTATGTGATCTGGGAGCAAGTGTGAGTCTAATGCCAAAGGCAGTGTTTGACAAATTAGAATGTGGAGAACTTTCACCGACACAAATTGCACTGCAACTGGCTGATCGGTCAATTCGATATCCTGAAGGAGTGTTGCTGGATGTACCGATCAAAGTTGGAGACTTTTGGATACCTGGAGATTTTGTTGTGGTTGACATGGAAGAAGATGAACACATTCCAATCATCCTTGGGAGGCCATTCCTCGCCACATGCGGAGCAATGATTGATGTTAAGAACGAGAAATTTTACTGAATGTCGGAAAAGACAAGGCGGTCTACGACATAAACAGAGCTTTGAAATACCCTTCTGACATTGATCGTGTCTTCAATTTGGGTATCATGGATGAATTTGAAGAGGAAGAATATCCATATGATGAATTGGGAGAATCCATGGGTATGGAGCAACTGGATAACCTTTTTAGAGGGAAAGATGACGCTGACATTGATCGTGTCTTCAATTTGGGTATCACGGATGAATTTGAAGAGGAAGAATATCCATATGATGAATTGGGAGAATCCATGGGTATGGAGGAATTAGACAACCTTTTTAGAGGGGAAGATGACGAAAGGCAACTCGAGCAATACACCACCGCTGAACCTGATGAAGCCTACGCTGAAACTTGCGCGAGTTGTGCCACTGTCATAACAAAAGAAGAGAAAGAATCCCCCAAATCTAAAATTCTGCAGTCCGTGTCGCCTAGCACGGTCAATAGCAAAGTGAAGAAAAGGGAGAAGACAACCTCTCATCCACGACTCGAGCTCAAACCTCTTCCATCCAACCTTCGTTACGAATTCCTGGGACCTAACCAAACCTACCCGGTGATTGTCAGTTCTCGGCTCGATAATGTTCAATCCAACAAGCTCGTCAACATACTCAAGATGCACTGAAAGGCTATTGGCGACAAAATAGACGACATCAAAGGCCTTAGCCCGACCGTCCCCATATACCGCATCCTACTTGAAGATGAGACAATGGAGGAAACGCAAGAATTAGAAAAGAGCTGGCACACACAACCGCATGAAAACAAGCTTTCCAATCCTCTGTTGACTTCAATTGCTATCAAACTGGAAGAAACCAAAGTTCCAATCATAGAATTAAGGCCTCTTCCAACAGTTCGCAACATTATCGCACCAAAAAGTTCTTGGGAGAACTACGATGCGGTCCATGGTAGGAAGGTGAAGATAAAACAGTTCGTGGTTTATCCAGAATCTCAATGAAACAAGGGGTCGAGCTAATGACTTTAAACAAGCGCTTCTTGGGAGGCAACCCAAGGCCATTTTTATATTTTTCATAATATTTATTTCTAGTTTATTTAGGACCTTAACAGAGAAACAACTCACATCTACCTTTTTCTGATCAGGAGAATGTATCAGAGGAATGACTCGATCAAAGACACCACGGAAGACAGGAAAATACCCTCTGGTACGGTCCGTATCAATCAATACAGACCGTACCAGTGGATACGGGGTGAAAGAAGGAGAGAAGAGAGAAGTGGTGAATACGGTCTGTATTTCCCAATACGGTTCGTATTCAAAGAAGCTAAGACTAAAGGCAGTTATCGGTATCATGCAAAACGAATTGGATACAGACCGTATCACCCAATACGGTCCGAATGAAGGCTAATTCAGAAGATGCGAACCCGTTAACAAAGAGACATTTGAAAACCCACGAGAATCACATCTCATAACCGTTAATCCTATGGTTTGAACTCCTAAACCTCTCTCTCTCTCCTCTATTCTTTCTCCCTCTATCTCTCATCTTCCTCCCTCTTCCTTCCTTGCCGAGACTGAGCCCACCTCCTTGCCGCCGATCACCATCACCACCGCACTCATCACTGCATCTCCTTGGAGCCGCCGCCGCTGCCTTCCTCTCTGCACCATCTGATGCCCCTATAAGTGAATATGATCAGTTCATCCAAGCTATGCAATGGATGAACCTGAATTTTTAAGATCTTGCCACACGCTCGCGAGAGAGCAGCCCGCGGATTAAGCAAAACCTCTCCTCACTTCACCAAAAGGTCGATCAAGTCCGCAACAGCATGGAGGAGATCCGAAGAAGTGTTGACGGGGTAGGCGTGCGATCCAGTAAGCGCGCTACCTCAATCAACAGTACTACCAGTTCGCCCTCGACTCCGAACTCCAGTACCAGCCACCGCTATATGGACTTTTCCACCCATCATTCTACGAGGAGATCCAGCGACCACCACCACCTCCACCACCTCAGGATTGAGGTGCAGTGAGTTGTATCTTTTTCCCGGTCTTTTTACTTTATTACTTCCTTTATTTTTATCTCTCGAGCATTGGGGACAATGCTCAATTTTATTCGGGGGGTAGGAAGATAAAATTGACCATGTATCTTTAAATTTTTCGCATTTTAATTTCTTAGGTGCTAGTAGTTTTACTCAATTTTTGACTAGGGTTGGAGGCTTTACCAAAAATCCTAGGATGATTAAATTGAGCTTTTTAGCTAGCTTGCATTTTTATTTTTTAGGAGTAGGTTAATCAAATAGGAATTGTTTTAAATTGAATTAGGCTAAGGTTTAAACAATTGGCCATGATATCAAAAATTCAGAATTTTTAAATAATTAGCGATCTCAAAGTGAACAATTAATTGCTAACCATGAATGTTCACCAAAATCGCAAACCCTAGAAATTTTTATTGTTGAGTAATTTATTTTTACAAAGTCTTTTAAATTTGATAGTATTTTAGAATACCCATTTATTATAGATAGACCCCTAGCGAAATTATGCAATAATTCCTTGTATGAATGAATACTTGGAATTGTGTGTAATCATGATGTTTGTGACACAAAAATATTTTATTTTTCAGAAAAATACAAAAATACAAAAAAATCAGAAATGAGAAAAATCCAAAAAAATAGAAAAATCCAAAAAAAAAATAGAATAAAAGATGGAGGATAAAAAGAGTACGGGTGCCTACGCAAAACTGGTTACCAATAGGCTCGAGAAAACCTCCCAAATTTAAATTCTTGTACATATTTAATTTTTCAAAAATAGTCACAAGTACCAACACACTTAGTTGTCATACTTTGCTCCAATCAATTAGGAAGGAAAATTAAAATTTATATCATTAGAATTCCTATTGATTGGAAGGGATCCATTTATAATCGAAGGGGAATTAATACTCTCAAATTTAAGGAGGTCAATCATGGGTGAATAAATGAGGTCAATCATGGGTGAATAAATGAGGTCAATCATGGGGTGAATAAATTGTTCAAGGGAGAGGTCATGAATATTTTAGAGTTCTAAACTTTTATTGTCATGATAATTGTACCAAACCCAAGTTCTAATTTAATTTTTAACAAGACCTTGAGATTGTATGGTTTAATCTAGACCGGACCTTTGACCAGCTGTGATGTCGTTGCTTGAGGACAAGCAACAATTCAAGTTGGGAGGCGTGATCAGAGTCAAAATAACGATGATTTACGCAGGGTTTTGGCTTAAGTTTTGCATATTTTTTCACACTTATATTTAATTAATTAGAGAAAATAGGTTTTGGGACTATTTTACATCAAATGGAGCAAGAATCAGATCAATCGGATAAGCGACGCTCATTGACTAAGTCTCTGTTACGGTCCGTATTGCCTAATACGGACCCAACCCAATTCGGACCGTATCAACTGATACGGTCAGCAATGAAAGTCTCAATTCGGACCGTATCACCTGATACGGATCGTAATGAAAATCTCAATTCGAACCGTATCACCTGATACGGACCGTAATGAAGGCGCCCTTTGGAGAATAACTGCCGACAGCTGTATCCAGATCAGTTTCTTAGCCCCTACTCAACCTCCAGACGTTCCTCCACTCCTATATAAGGCCCCTGGGCAGAAGAAGAAGTTATCTTTGTAATTAGGGTTAGATTTGATTAAAGTGAGAAGAGAGGAGTGCTTGTAACAATGCCGTTCCGCGGCTAAGTTCCTTTTCTTAGGGCTAGGCAGTAAACCTTGTTACTCTTGATGTTTTGATATATATATTTCTATTGATTATGATTTCTTGTTGTTGAAACAAAATGCTTTTGTGATTTACTATCTCTTCATCTAATTTCAATGATCTAGTTTGAGTCCGTTAGGGTAGTGACAGTACTTTAATGGTAAGAGAAACTATTTGTATGAATTAGCCTCGTTGAGACCTATTAGGTTTATGTGAAGAAAACCTTAGCGGGGAAACCATAAACCAGACCAACAAAACGCATACCAAATTCCATCACATGCGTAAAGAAATTCGTAGTGATCTATGTAGTAATTTGGAGTATTTGAGAGATCAGACATTTACGTAAGGAAAATTGCAGTGTCCTATGTAGAATCTCGGTGAAAGATCTGTCATTCTTGCGTAACGTAAATCGCAGTGACCTATGTGGTGTCTTTCATTAAACAACAACAGGAAATCAGACGTAACAGGAATATATTGTCAAGGCGGATTGAGTGACAATGGTGTGCCAAAACCTTAGGAATTCTCATCTCTATCTTTATTTTAATTACTTTTAATTGCTTCCTAATTTACATTGATCACAACAACATCTCTTAATTTTCAGATTTCGTCTAGCCTTTCGAAAGATTGTGATTCGATCGCTCAAAGCATTGAACCAATATTCTCTGTGGATCGACCTCGAATATACTACTCGATAGGATTGTGCGCTTGCAGTCCGAACCGATAGCATCTACGAGTTTATAAATATTAAAAGAAACATTGCTCTCTTTTGAGTGATCAAACTCACAGACGTGTCTTGGACATTAACTACTTGGGGGACCACTACTGACCTGGGGACCGCAGACATCACTTGAAAACGACAGTTACGAGGACCACATGCATAAAAGCGCATGCGTAACCACGATAGGGACCACACGCAAAAAACCAAGGACAATCAAATGCGTAACGACCATCGCAAGTAGAGCAATGTAATTGTTGTAAACGTTCATTTCTAAAATATCAAGTATTCATACGTACGCATTAAAGTGTGAATTTTATGTTGTAAAATATTTTTGAGAAACCGCTAAATGTTCCAAGTGTTTATAGCTAAATGATAATTCATCAAATGCAAAACACAACTAATTAAGTACTATAAACATTTTAGCATAGAAAAACAAAAACTAACGAGAGAAGAATAAAATTAGAAAAACCTAAACTAAAAAAAAGTAGAAAAAAATACACCCAGAGAAGAAAATAAGAAGAAACCTAAACTAAATAAAGAGGAAAGCATTCATACCATGTCGAGAAAGTATTCATACCACGTCGAGCAAATATTTATAACTCATAATGTAAGTATTCATACCTAAGATACCTAACATATTTCTAAAAAAAATTGGGTGCAAGTATGGATGCCTTTTCGTGCAAGTATTAATATATATAATATGTCAAGTATTCATACCTAAGATATCTAGTATTTCTAAAAAAATATTAATATCTAAAATATTAAGTATTCATACTTACGCATTGAAGTGTGAATTGTTTTGTTGTAAAGTAACTTAAATCAATTAATCTGTTTGATACTTGAACGTAGATAAGTACTGAGAAAAAAAATATAATGACCTCTCCCTTTCCTCTCCTTTTTCTAAATTCCTTTCCAGTGGACCCCACTCCTTTAATTTCTCTTTCTCTATTTTCTTCCTTCCCAGAGAAGGGAACGATCCCTCCAAAACACATCTCTCTCTCTCTCTCTCTCCCTCTGTCCAATCATTTCCTCACTTCCGCTCACACAAAGTCCAAGCCGTACATGCGCGCCTTAACTCCTACCCACGCCGAGTACGACTTTGTGCCCTGAAGTACGCCCTACAAGCACGCCTCCATCCCATCCGCTCCCTCTCTCTCTCATTCGAATTTCTCTCTCCCGGGTACATAAAGCACCTTGTTCTCTTGGTTGATGATTCTCTTTCACTCTCTCTCCCTCTTCTGAAAATTTCTCAATCTTTCACTCTCTTTCCTTTGCTCATCGATACGACCCTTTTTGCAATCCGACCCACTTAAGATTTCTCTTTCGTTTTTGTTAAGTGCTTGAGCTCGTGGACTTGGTGGCTGATTGAGAGGCGAGGCGGGAATAACGCAATTCCAAACGAGTTTTGTGGTTTTAGATCTAAATGGGATAAGAGAGTGATTTTAGAACTTTTTGCTAATCTAAAAAGATAGTTAATTAAAGACAGTTAACTAGTTAGTTAGTTGTTAGAGGAACGTTTAGGGGACAGAAGTGCGGGGGACAAAATCTTTACTCAATATTTTAATGTGTTTTAATTAAGTTATCAGACCAAAGTGTTTTAAATACCAGTTAACTTTGATATATTTTTATTTTCTAATATTGCTCTAGGATATTTTACTTTATTTTATTCAACATTATTTTATTTATTTTATTACTATCAAATACCACTTCTTTAAAGTGACTTAATATTTACTTACTTTTAACTTTACTACTGGATCCAGATGAAAGATAGAGAAAATGAGGGCAATCGCCAATGAATTTGTATCATCTGCATTAACGCATAGTTTGAATTAAGACCTAGACCATCTGATTTAAACCTGCACTAATAATAAAGGGCTCCGTGCGTTATAAATGTGGGCCGGATTGGCCCAAAATTAGATCGGGCTGAAAAATTAACTCAAACGGTGCGTTAATGCAGAGGAAATGTATTCATTGCCTATCACCAAAGCTATATTACATAATGAATTGAGATGTAAACTGTCTAAGGCTTCTTTTCATTTCCCTACATTTTAGCCCACTGGGCTCAGGTTGGTATCAAATTTAGGCCTTTAGGTGGTCTTCAATGTTAGTCCATAACTGTACAGTGTACAAAAATGTAAAGCTTGATTACTTGTAAAGTGGACTAGACAAACTAATAGGCCTGAAAAGAACTTGAAAGGAATGTTTCCTTTTCTAAAAGAAATTGGTGCTCGCTCGTGCTCAAGACAGCTCTTACGATAAATATACAGGCCTTGATTAAAATGATGAATTAAGCAGTGGGTCAATATTATGATCAGTTCTTTATTAGGTCAACAATTTAAATAACTAATTTTCATATTATCACTTTTTTAAAGGATTTTCATATCATCCTTGTTTTAACCAGATATAACGACTTGCCAACCCATGTCAGCTGTCAGCACAATAAATAGAGAACATGTATTCGGCCCAATAAGGGCCTGTTTGGGCACGTTTCTGTGTCCGTGGGAAAAAAAAAATTCACTCTGATTGAATTTTTTTTTCCTCACACGCACTGTAAAATTTAACTCAATTCCTATGCTCATGCCCATTTCCCTTCTTGCGCCGAACAGGCCTTAAGGCGAATGTTTTCCCAAAGAATTGCTCCAAGTGAGAGAGTAGTCAATGATCTGAAATTTTTATTGTTACCACTCAAAAAAATCAAAATTAATTCATTACCACCGTTCAAGGTCTTTATTCAATACTACCACCCCCGCTAATCCAGTTCGCGCACCAAATTGGCTGGTGCGCAGACTGGGTTGGCGCACCAGGTTAGAGATCAAGAAAATAAGAGGCGGTCTAAAGATGCTGCAATTATTTCATATGTTGTTGTTTAAACATGGTCTATGGAGAACCTTTAACCAAGCTGTGCGTGGTCTACAAGAAACAAGTCCATTTGACCCGAATGAACCCTTCTCTCCAACAGCAAAATAGGAAACGACAAAGAAGAATGTACAGCTTGCAATATACTGGAGATTCCCTCTGCCTGCGCTTCAAACCTCAACCACCCGATTGAAAAGAAAAAAAATGGACGCCTTGAAAAGGTTGGTGCGCCAACTCAGTCCGCGCACCAGTTAATTTGGTGCGCCAACTGGGTTAGCGGGGGTGGTAGTATTGAATAAAGGCTTGGAACGATGGTAATGAATTAATTTTGATTTTTTTGAGTGGTAACAATAAAAATTTCGGGTCAATGATGGAGATGAGAAGCATATGGGGGCATGGCAGCAATGGGCGAACCATATGAAATGAAATCACTGTAATTCTCCGCGTGAGGTATAATATGAGGTATCGCAGGTTGAAAATTTAAATTGAGAATTTCTTACGAATATTAAATAATTAGATACTCTTAACTTTTTTTTTTTTTTTGAAAACTTGATTTCTATAAATATATACCAATATTTGTATGTTAAAATATAGGGTCATCTTTCAAAAATCATAAAAATAGTAAAAAAAATTTTAAAAATAATAAAATTTTGTATTCTACAAGTATGATGTTTTGAATATGAATTTTAAAATTTATTCCGTAAGTATTTCGGCTGAAGTGTTTATAAAAGTATATTAGCTGGACTCTATATGTGAGTGTCTCTCTCTTTCTCTCTCTACACACTATTTAGAAAAAAAAAATTGCATACTAATATATGCTTTTAAGACGATATTTAATTTGGAAGCACATATAGGTGTATGCTCGAGCTTTTTTTCTTTGTAAAATGAGAACTCGTTACAAACTTCAACATTAATTATTATTATTATTTTTTTTTTTTGAGAATGAAACTTATGTCCATCATAATCTTCAAAATTAAAGTACAGCGCATAACACCTTGTTTGGATGGAGAGTAGAGGAAGGAATGGGAGGTGAAGAATAAAAGAGAATGAAATAGAATAGAAAGAAAGATTAACATATTTAACTTCTTTGTATTTGGATGATTAATGAGGAAAAATAAATTTAAATTTTATTTATCTCTTATTTCTTGTTTGGTTAATTAATATTTAGAAGGTTAATGAGAAATTCAGGGCTGTTATAAGTTTGTGACAAAAAACTTGTATGAAAATTATATAGATAAGATATAGAGTTGGGCATTTGTATTTTTTGTCCTAAAAATATTTACAACAAAATTTCTTTTCATCCGTTACATTCCAAATCAGGAGGGAAACCGGTTCTATTTATTATAATCATACAAGGTTAAACCTTTCATCTCTTGTTACTCACCTCCGACATAATTTTGTCCACCAAACGTGATTCAACGTAAAGTTTTCTGTTATTTCCATTCCCTCCGTTCCTCTGCTCTCCATTCAAACATGGTGTAACAGGATATATATTATCAAGCTCTCAAAGATAATTTGTGAGAGAGAAAAAATAACTTACGTCGCCTCATCTATTTATTCACGAACGACAAGTTGGTATGAGCATATATAACATGTACCTAACAAATAAGCGGTGATAGTGCCTCTTTCTGGCAGGGGCAAATTTAAGACCGGACAAAGAAGGCCAGATCCAATAAAAGTTGTTTTATGTGTATCTTTTGTTATTTAAAAAAAATAATAATTATCCTCATCTATTAATAAATAATTTGTTTAATTCAAGCAATAAACATGTTTCACTGTAAATATATCTTATTAATTTTTTTTTCTTATCAAACTAAGTTTTCTTATGTTAAATTTCTAGCTTCATCCTTATTTTCTTGGTAATTTTTTCTTGATGAAAGTATAATTAACTAAGCAAGAAACCAATCTGAAATTTATAAATTAATAGGCATGAATTATTGGTGGCTAATTATATTTGGTCTCCTTTTTTTTTCTTTTGGGGAATGTGGTTTTATAGAGAATTATTTATAATATCGGTGGCTAATTATGATTAATGGATATAATATCTATATAGTTTAATTAGATAGACTATGTATATGTATTGCATTATGATTTTATTAGAGAATTATTTAATTAACTATAAATGCCAACAAAAATAAACTATTAATTTATCTGCTTAGATTTTTACATTATAAATTCAATATATGAGATATCAGAATTATAAAGAAAAAATCTATAATTTTTTTGTTTTCTCCTATTTTTTGAGAATTTAGTTCATTCCTAATATATGATCATTAATTTAAAGTTTGCCCATAAGTTGGTTATCATCAGATACGTATATGTATTATATACAGGAAGTTTCTTAGCAGCTGGGAAGTGATCTGGAAAAGATCCTAACAAATAGAAAAAATATATATCTTGCGTCAAAAGGTATTTCACTAATAGTTGAGATGCTGAAATTAACGGAGCGGATAGTGGTAAAATTATATTCATATTTTTGTTTTATTTTTCAAATACGGATACGGATTGAATATCAGCTGGATACGGATACGGATCGGATCGGATATTTATTAAAATAATATTAAAAAATATTAAAAAATACTAAATTTCATATATAATATTTATCTAATTATAATGGTGAATAACATAATTTTTTGGTAATATATATATTAAAATATAAGATATATATTTATTATTCAGATACAGATAATTGAAACATAAAACCATATCAGTATTCATATCCACACGGATATTCGGATATCGGATATCCACGTACATCAAATTTTTCGAATACGAATTGAATATTATCCATACCGTTTTAAACCCCTAGAGATATCGGGTTGGAAAATATCGTAATCAATCAGAATTATAGAGTAAATACATGTGCACTACATTTAGCTAGAAATTAAGTAGAAATATCATTACGAATAGAATAAAAAATAATTTATTCGGTACTAGTTACGGGTTATATTAAGAAGGACATGTCACGAAACTGTGTGAGATGAGATTTTACTAAAACCTGCAAATTATTTTACGAAAACTCATACTAATAAATATGCACCGTGATGATTATATAAAAAAAATGTTGAAATAGATGTTCAATTATATCGTAGGAATCAATGGTTTAAATAGCGATTATAGCGGTATAGCGGGACGGTTAAAAAAAATAAGCCATTGCACTAAGTAGCTAGCTATAGCGCCGATAGCTAGCTATATATCGCCCATAGCGCCATAGCTTTTAGAGTCCAAAACAGCTATAGCTAGCTATTTAGAAGCATGGTAGGAATTAATAGCTATGAAAATTCCTTATTTGTTATCAAAACATGTATATATATATATTCAATTTTTTATTTATATTAATATTAAATTCACTATAATAAGAATTAAATAAATTAAATAGAGTTAATAAAAAAATCGTTCAAATAAATATATAGTTTAAAAAAAATCAAATTATAAATTGAAACGATGAAACTTGGAACGATATCATCCGATTTTCTTACTTACAATATTTTTTAAAAAGAAATAAATTTAATTTACAGATGAAAAAAGTGTATCATCCGAATATTATTTTGAGAAAAAAATATCATGAAATCCACAGATTTAATTCGACCGAACATGACGGAAGAGAAATAGCAGTTTCTGCTGCTTATACGGTGTTAAGGTATCTCACACGACACGTACGCGTGCAATACCATCTTTTTGGGGTCCCACGTGTCAGGAAAAATTTCTGCTGCTTGTTAATGCGTGTGTTGCACCTAAATTTCTTCATTCAAACTATCCTATACACTCTTTTGCTTTCAATCAGATGAATTAAAGACCAGATATTTCTTTGCAGTTTTTTAAACAAGTCGCAGGATATTGATCCGACGGTCCAGAAAAAAATGTACATTATACTGTATAGTATACACATCAATTTATATATGTTGTATATTCATTTCTTGATTTTCTAGAAAAGCATATATATATATACACTACAAACATACAAAATTCCTCCAAAAATCTGCCATAAAGACGCTGCTTTATTTCAACTCTAGTTAATAAAATTTACATTTAAGGTTTTTCGTGCTTGAATCCAAGGCTATATATACATGTACTCTATATATATATATATATATATATATATATATTGTCTGTATAAAAAAACATAACTATTTTAAATAATAAAATACACCTTAAATAGGTATCATGCACAATTCCATGTGCAACTGGGGCAAGAGTTTATTGCATCCGTTCTTCTGTAATTTGACAGGTGGATTTTTCTTCTGGATTTGTGATTTTTCTTCTGGAGTTTTTTCCATGTACAAAAAAATCCACAAAGGAACTTCATCTTGAAAATATCTCATGGAATTGATAAGGCACGAAGGAACTTCATCACGGGTTTCCAGACAAGTGGGTCATGCCTTATCCTTGAATCAGGCAAAAGTCATTCGATTGACAACCCACCATGAGACTCACCCATTTCCGGTTTTATCAAATCTTCCGGACGATCTACTATGGCGGTGGGCCCCAAATGGACAGTACAGTGCATTGTCAGCCTACCGGATGCTTATAGGTGGTGGTCTCATTAAGTGGGAATTCAGGGTCGACATTTGGAGGTATGCCATCCCTCTAACAGTGAAGATTTTTCATTTTTGTGTACCTACTCTTAAAAGACAAAATCTTAACTAACGAGAGAGCTAGGTCATGAATGCGAAACCGGCAATCTGGAATCAGCATTGCACCTATTTTTTCAGTGTCCATACTCTTTGGATATTTGGAACAGGGTGAACAATAGTATGGGGTGCGATATTCTGGTACAGGGAAATTCAGTTCAGGAAATATGGAGGAGGTCGTGTAACAGGTTCAAGCACAATCCTGTCATGCGAAGCAGATGGCAAGGATTCTTTTCGTCTGTTTACTGGTTCATTTGGAGACAGCGCAACAGCAGGATCTTTGAAGACAGAGTTGTAACACCTGACATATATAGTCACAAAGTGGATTATCAGTGAAGCAACGCTCTAGGAAGAGAACTGCAAAGCAGCAGCAGTAGGTGGAGGAAGAGGAAATTCATCATTGCCCTAAATCTTTATTTTATGTTTACATTTTGGATTGTTGTGGAACAGGTTTTTTTATTTTACGTACGTTGCTAGAATAAGTGCATGCATGGCACTGTTCTAAAGATATTGCGGCTTCCCATGGCCAACACTGTGTAACCTGTTCCTATTTCTTGGCTTAATACAACACACCTGGCAGCCTCTGCCCGGTCTTTTCAAAAAAAAAAAAAAAAAAAATAGGTATCATGCAAGTGTCAAACGGACACGGTATCTATATTTAGATACGTATTCGATAAGATTGCCTACAAATAACAAATAACAAATAACAAATAACAAATCATTTGATGTTAACAAATAACAAATGCACGTGGTATATATGGTGATATTTAACATGGAAAGGATGAGAAAAAACGTGCATATATAGTCGACTATATATATATATATATATATCGTTGAAAGTAATTCTGATGACCACATCATGCCAAGCATAGAAACCATAAATGGAATTGATTTAATTTACAGCTGTGAACGCTAATTAAGACACAAAAAACACGGCAGAATTAGAAATCAGCACGCCACTACTTGATGTTTAATTAATTAATAGTTGATCCCAATGCTAATCTAAGACAAACTATGTTAAAATTTACGATTAATTTTTTTTTTTTTGCTTAAAATAGCCGAGGAAATTTGTTTAGTCTGTGACATGTGAACGGGGATCCTACATAGGCTTATGTGTTTTAAGCCTTAATTACATGCAATGAATGAGACACTTGTGCCGCGTCTGTTAAGTATTTCCTTCCTTCCCCATGCACGCCATCCATTGCATATAATCAGTTAAACGGATCGATCATACTCTCTCTCTCTCTCTCTCTCTCTCTCTCTATCTCTCCGTAATCGGTGCGCCTGCTCTCGATGTGCGAAGGAAAAAATGAAGGATGGTTGGAGAGATGGAAACCAGCTCTATACATGGTTTTGGTTCAAATTTTCACGACAGGCATGATACTTCTCTCAAAGGTAGTTATCAGCGATGGCATGTTCGTCTTTGCACTTCTCACATATCGAAGTCTTTTTGGTGCTCTTATCATTCTCCCTTTCGCTCTCTTCTTCGAGGGGTAAGTTTGTCTTTTGCATGCATGTATAGTTAATCACCGCATGATCTCACATCACATGGTTAATTAATGATACTGGTAATTTCTGATTGCTATATGTTCTGATTAGTTGTGCAATTTGTTGAAAAATTAATTGTAGAGGTGCGTGGAAAAAATTGGAATTGAAGTCCTTGTGCTGGATCTCCTTGAATGCAATCCTTGGGTGAGTCAATTTATTAGAAACTTTACAGATTTAGAGGGATTTAATACAATTAGGCATTATAGATTTGATTTTAGTTTTAGATAAAAAGTATCATCACAATTCCAGAAGAAAAATCCACCTGTCAAATTACATCCGTTCTTCTTTTTTTGTACTTTCTGAGATCACCTCTGCTGTTGCCTAGCATGGTGCTTGCAAAGTTGCAATAAACATGTGGATTGACCCGCTATACAAAACTATTCATGAAAGGGTAGCACATATTACAGTCTACCAAGAAGGTCCTCAATGAAAAAAAAAATACAACAAACCCATACTTCTGAAATTTCAAATGGAGAAGTTGACATCTTTCTATGTAATCTCTTTGAGTGTATTAACCAGACAAGATGGTTCACAGAAACAAGGACTTATAATTAAAATTAAATTCAGATCTATGTTTTATATATTAATGAGAAATGTCATATGAAAACATTATTATTATTATTATTATTATTATTATTATTACTACAATTATTATAATTATTATATCATTATCAAGTACTTTGATTAGTCATACTTTGTTTTGTATAGTCAACGCCATAAATAATTATGTTCCTTAATAAACTTTACATAACCTCCGATGAACCTCCAACGGTGATCCGGCAAACTTAACGAGGCTCTGGTGGATTTCTGACAATGCTGCAGTGAACTTTTGACAATGCCATGGTAGGTTAAAATTAAGCCATAAGGAAAAAATTCTAATGTGACTAAAGTGAATTCTAAACAAGCGACAAATTAACCCCAACATGCTTAAAGTACTCAGGCAAACTTTATAGTGTTTCGATAAACATTTAGTGCTGCCTATTGTTAAAATTACATTCTCTTATTTCAGCTTACATTGCTAGGGTCAACTTTTTAGTTTGCCCAAAATTTCAAATTTCATACTCATGTTTAATTATATACTGCTAGAAATTCATCGGAGTACTGTCAAAAGTTCACCGGAGTTTTGTTAGAGGTCTACCGGAGGTTGCATAAAATAGAATGATAATTTGTTAAATTTCTAACTAGTCAGAGAAAATTATTAACTAATCAATATATTTGTAACAACTATTGTAACAATATTATTATCAGTACTGTATTGATCAGCTCGATATATTATTTTTATTTTACTCAATTTCATAATGTCTTTTGGTAATTCATTTATTTCTAGAATTTAATTCATCTCTCCTCCTTTTGTGCAGATATGCAATTCCGATGGGCTTATATTACTATGGTCTCTATGATACAACCTCTTCTTATTCTGTTATTTTCTTGAATATAATCCCGATTGCGACATATATTCTTGCTCTTATTTTCAGGTAATTATCTAACTATATGGTGAGCAAATACCTAAGTTTGAAGTTTAATTCTTCTCATACGGAAACACGTATTACAAAACAGAGGAACCAAAAACCATAATAATAATAATTTTGATAATCGAATTACCAAGTTAATTAATTGATATACTGCTTAATTTTTATAATTAGTCCCCTATGAATTAAACTGATTCTTTGGAATGACTCCTCAAAATGTAATCTACATAATGCCTATTCCTTCGGTACATGCATATATTGTAAAATACCACATGTATAAAAATTTAAAGATAAACACCACCATGTACTAAAAGCAGTGTTTTTAAATGCGGCTGCATATGCGGATATGTCATCCCGCATATGCGAATATCCGCATATGGAGATATGTCTTCCGTATATGTGGATATGCGGGCCAAATATGTGATCCATAGCTTCCAAATCCGAAAATGTCCCATTAAAATATTGTTCTGGGAGAGGCTTGAACTTTTTTTTGAGGAAAGAGGCTTGAACTCATGACTAATGGGAGTGTAGTAAAAAACACAAACCACTAGACTAGAACACCATCTTTTTTTGAAAAACTGATAGAGGCTATCAGCTATTATAACTTTTCTAAAAAAAAATAAAAATAAAAAGGAATTACAACACCACCCTGCACTATCCCTAATACTTCAGCAACACTGCATCCACAACTGTCCCTCTTGTACCGCCTTGTCAGCCGCCCATCTGGGGTCATTTAGTCTTCCTTCAAATATGATTTTGTTTCTTTCTTTCTAAAGAATCCAGCACGATGCCAAGAAATAGATGCCCCATTTCTGTTTGGACACTCTTCCTCTACAGCTTTTCCAGGATCTGTCAAAGGTTAGCAGAATTGTGTCGCCTTCACATAGAATTCTATGTCCTAGTAACATTGCTATCCAGTGCCAGTATTCAGCTGCGTAAGGGCATCGAACAAATAAGTGTATAGCAGTTTCATATGTACATTATGTACATGTTGCACACTTTAGATCACAAGCTAAACCTCTATGCTGCATCACATCGTGTGTTAGCCTCCAAATGTATTTGTACTGCCAATCTGTTTTGCCCCCATTTATGATCACTTCATACAGAGATTTAGCCGAGTAGCATCCATTAGATGTCCAAAACCAAATTAACTGATCTATATGCTCTGTGAGGACAATGCCTCTTGTGAACTCTGTTAAAAACACAGTCGCATTCCCTTAATGAAATAAATTGGAATGGAGCTTAACACCAAGTTCATCAATTCGGGACGACCTCCTCTTGATAATAGTTTGCTCTTCCATCCCTCAAGCCTGAACTCCACCTTTTCAATCAGAGGCAAAAAAAGGGCCCAGTGCGGTTTTTAACAGTAAGAAGTAATCCAAGATAATTAATTGGAAAATTAGATTGAGTGCACCCCATAACTGCAGAAATCATTGGTACCCTTTTGCGGCCTTACATTAATGGGGATTCATGTGCTCTTTTCATAATTAATTGATAGGCGTGAGACTGCTGTGAATAGTCTCAAGACAATTTTCAGCGATGCAACCGTCGAAGGTACTGTGGCTGCAATAAGGATTGTGTCATCAGCATATTGATGTGCAAAAACCGCCTTATTCAACCAGATTGATATTTGGGATAGTAGATTCTCATTCAACCTCTGAATCATTTGTTGTAGCACATCAATAGCAATGTTAAATAACATGGGGGATAACGGGTCACCCTGCCTCAATCCCTTTTTGTGAGCAAAGAATTCTGAAACTGCCCCATTTAACACAATCCTTGAAGAGGAGCTTTTCAGCAGGTGATCAATCCAATTAATCCACCAGTTAGGGAATCCTCTTGCCATCAAGACGTCCCTTAAGAACGACCAACTAACAGTGATATACCTCTGTCATTTAACAAAACTGAAGTTAGACTAAGATATTAATACATGTTTCAATTTTCAACTGAAGTGCATACTTTAATCAATTCTATATATATGGTCACAATTTTTATTTATTTTTAGAATACATATCCATATATAGTATCTGTATATATATATATCCTATTACTTATATATTTGTATATTACCGCTGCTCTACACCACCTACACATTGCATATTGTATATTAAAATATTAGCTAAAATGATAGTTACAAACTAACCAACTCCAATTTTTTTTTTCTTAGGATGGAAAAATTAGGGCTTTGCAGTCTGCTGGGAAACATGAGAATTTTAGGCACTCTAGGTTGTTTCGGAGGGACATTTCTTGTAACCCTATACAAAGGCAAAGTATTTCATTGGCATGCTATTATCAGAGAACACCAAGAAGTAGTGCATAAATCTGTGTCTAATGAAAATCAATTGCGCGGTACTTTGTTACTAGTAGGAAGTTGCTTTGCTTTCGCTTGCTGGTATCTACTTCAGGTAAATTTGGGACAATGATACTTTTTTCTATAGTGTGATTATTTGACAATCTTTTTAATTAGTATTTTTTAGACTTCATTTATATATGACGAATAAAATATATAGTTGGCAAGTGTAATAATTATGAAATCATGAAATGGGCACTGATCATTCCATTATTATATATTTTTTATTTATTTTAATTGCAGTAAAATTTTGTTTTGAACATGGGTTTTTAAGTAAATAATTTTTTATTTGCTGTAGGACAGTCCAAAGTTCTGAAAGTATACCCATACAAGTATTGGTCATCAATGATGACTTGCTTGCTTGGTGGCATTCAAACTGGAGTTGTGGGGATAATTTTGAAGAGAGATTCAAAGTCATGGCATTTAGGATACGATCTACAATTACTCACAATCATATACTCGGTAAAATAAATTGCCTTTTCGTTTCAATGAAAATTCAATATGTAATTATGAGATAATGGAATTTTTTTGTCCAAATGTTACCTTGAAAATTTCTCAAAGGCGCATTAGAATAATTTGTAAGATGTGTTTTAATTTATATGCGCTTTTCATTGCATTTATGCAATATGCATGATGCTCATGCTATAAAAAGCAGGGGCGGAATTGAATAATGGAATTGGGGGGTCTGAATAAGTTATTGTAGCATATTTTTTTTTTATGAGTAAGAGTATTAACACTTGTACAAATTTATATAATATAAAAGACAAAAATTGCTAAGTTGCCTTAGCCACCAGCAGTAACCTAAATCTGCCCCTGATAAAAGCAACACTCATATATTATACAATGTATATTCAATAACAAATTCTAATTTTTCAAAAAAATTATTTGTTTAGGTACATAGAAATGCATATTTGATAATAAAATAATGAATAAATTAATATTTTAAGTGTATTTTTTCAATTAAAGTTCTCTAAACAATTTAATTAATTAGTTTGTAAATTTTGAACGAATTTTTATAATATACTTCAGCATTCGTATTCGTATACTGCTTATACAGTATGTAATGATGGACAATTTAGAACATTAAATTCATGGTAAACTCTTTCAACAAGACACTATAATATAATATTTATGTTATTAATTTCTAACTAATTTCAGGGTGCCTTCAGTACTGCTGCCAAGTATAGCTTGAACTCGTATGCTGTTGAAAAGAGGGGAGCCAGCTATCCTCCTATGTTCAATGCGCTTTCACTTGTCTTCACAACTTTCTTAGCTTTTCTCTTCTTGGGTGATGATCTCACAATTGGAAGGTCAGTGGATAACTGGATATCATATATAAGTATATATTATGATGTTAGAATTTGAGATTGAATTAAAAGAAATTAAGATAATTTCATTGATTGATTGATTATTACATTGTTTACAAGGATTTAAGAAGGCTATTTAGCTGTTATAATATTTTCCAGTGTTCTAAATAGCGTGCTATAGCGGCGCTAATTGAGCTACGGCCATTATAGCGGTAATAGCGCTCCGCTATAGCTCAAATAGCGCGTGCTATGCATAATGGGCTTTTTAGGCAATTTATATGGGTTTTAAATAAAGATCCAAAAAAGTTAAATAAAAACCCAAACCGAAATCAATTAAAAGTTTTGTTACTGCAGATCTTTTAATTTGCCCAAACCAAGAAGGAAACCCTTGAATAGAAAAAAAAATAGATTATGTCATGAATCATAATGCTTAAGATATTTTGAATAGAAAAAGATTGATAGTTTATGATATTACTATAGATATTTCTTAATTAATTTGGTGTTATTTATTGTTCTATGAGACTTCAGATAATGTTGATATTTAGTACAAATATATAATATAGTTTTTGTAAAAAAAAAAAATGCTATGTAGCATAGCTACGCTATTCGCTATAGTTTTTTTTTTGGCCTTCCCGCTATAACGCTATAAACGCTATTTAAAACACTAATATTTTCTACTTGTTCCACTAGCCGTTCCTATTACACAATATTATCTGATTCACAGTTTGATCCTAGTTGATTAGATATTAATGTGATTGATGTTGTAATCTTGGAGGGACTATATGACAAGTTTTCTATGGTGCTGCTAAGTGTCTCCAACAACATATGAAAAAAAAAAAAAGTTTCAGACCAAGTATATTAAAATGTGTTTCCCATACCGCTAATGTAGTAATTATATATTTTACTCATCAAAGTAAATATTACATATTCAACAAAAGATTTAGTTCTTCAAATTTTTGTATCGATTGGGTAATATGAATATAAATTTTGTCTATCGGACTGCCCCCGATTCGGACTGCAAGTACATAGATTCAAATGAATATATGATCTATAAGATGGACTTGCATTTGTTATATGCTAAGCCTAAGGTATATAAACAGAAGTTTACATTGAAAAACACATAACATATTTTTTTTTTCTTTTCCTTGAAATTGCAGTATTTTAGGTACAATAGTGATTATTGGAGGGTTGTATCTTTTCCTTTGGGGGAAAAGTCAAGATGTACGTCATGGAAATAGTAGAAAAGCAAGATCTGATAACACAATAGAGGATAGATCAGCTGTCTAGGTAGTGCCTACAAAAATCTTCAATTAAGGATGAGAAAATTGATATAATAAATTTTGGTAGATCAGCAATTTGTACTTGTGTATATCAGATACATTTTCAGAGCAATGAAGACTATATAACTTAGCTGAGCAACATTCATACCGGGTGGTTAATCATTATAGCCCCTGTACATAGCCAGGGATAAATTGAACGGTTACAGAGGTATTCTGTCAAATTGTGCTGGTCAGCCAATTCTGTTTTCATCTATGACCCTAAAACCCAAGAAAAAGAAAATGTTTTTTTGGTTCTTTTTGCTATATATAGATAGGTCCAATAGAAGAATTTTTTTTTTGTTTATTATTCTGTGTATGTATAGAAGTCATGCAATAGAGTAAACTAAATTATTATATGATAAGATGTTTATTTTTTCATACTACTTTTGGCGTTGAAAGATGATACAGCAACACTGTTTTATAAAATCGATCTCCTCTCTTATAGATTGTAATTTGTAACTATAGGATGTATAATTTATTACGTGTAGAGATCATTTGATACTGTTTATTTTGTAATTTTCATAATATTTTTTTTAAAATAAATTTATAGGTATATATAGTATTGAATATATTTAGATAACCTAAAATTTAATTTAAAGTAAATTTTTTAAACTATACCATTAAAACTATTATGTCCAAATTTGATTAAAATTCTCCAGAAAAGAATGACTGGATGTAATGTAAGAGCATATATATATTATAACAAGTATAACACATCACAGAATAAAATATCAATATATGAGTATGACCATATATATATATATATGCAACTTCACACACAAAAAAAAAATTAAATACAACGTGGCACCCCGGACAGAGTCACAACACACTGAAATAAATCATAACAACATACAGTCCTTGTATGGGAGAACGAATTATAAATAAAATTAGGTAAAAACAATCACTTTCATTTGTAGTCCTCTCTTAGTTGAATCTAAGCTACACCACCTCCTCAGACGACCACATGGAGGTCCCGGTAGTGTTAGACAACTCCGTTGTCGACCTCCCGCCATATGCTCGTTCAGAGAGCATGCCTGGATAATTGGGCAAAACGGGCAGTATACAATCCTCAAACCTGAGACGCTCCGTGCTAATCCAATGTCCGGTAGATCGGAGGGGACCGGATGAGCGCACCAAAGCCCCACAAATATCACACGTTCAATTTCTTTCGCATTATATTCACCTTTTAGCGTTTCATCAGTAGCTTTAAGGAGTTCTTTCCTCTCGTAATGCTCCCAGACAAACCGTGTCGAGTCTAGATCAATTGGTCTTCTCCCGCATGCTATTTCTAGTAGGACTACTATACCAAAGCTGCAGATATCAGATTGCGTGCTCGGTTCGCTTTTGCCATCGTCACTGAATAATTCCGGAGCCACATATCCCTAGGACCCAGCTGCACTTGTTCTTTTTTGTGTTAAGGCCGTGATCCGCAAGCCTCGCCAGTCCAAAATCACTCAGCTTAGCATGCAAGGAGGAATCTAATAGCACGTTTTCCGGCTTAATGTCTCTGTGAACAACTTCCTTGTTGCATTCGTTGTCAACTTGCAGATAGCATAGAGCATCAATCAGGTCGATGACGATCTCATACCTTTTAGTCCAGTTAAGGCTTCCATTTGGCATGTACTTGTATACCAATAGGAGTTGAAAAAATAAATTGTAATGTCCGTTGTCTATACTGATTACTGAATGTTATAAGAAATTAAAAATAATAACCTAGTGTAGACAGTTGGAATCAAGCCCAGGCCCAAAATTATTGGCCCAAGAGTCGAACTATAAATTGCTGTGGTATAACTAATAGATTGAGTAGAACTAGGGTGTTCTTTAAGTTTACCTAATCTCTTTATGAACTCAATTTCAAAATCTATCGGATTTGCTTCAAATGATAAATTCGAACCATTGAAACCCTTCTACCTTATTACTTACGAGTGATGCATCTCCATGCGAAAATTTTAAATTTTGAAATTAATTTTGTATAAGTCAAGTGGTAAAAAAACATTCAAAAAATAAATGCATTAAAATTAATTTATAAACCTTCTAATTTTAACCGCTTGACTTTATACTAAATTAATTTGAAAGTTTAAAATGTTCGCATGTAGAAACATCACTCGTAAAGTAGAAAGGTTTCAACGGTTTGGATTCTTTATTTGAAACTAATTCAATAGATTTTAGAATTGAATTCAGAAAGGAGATTGGTGAACTTAAGAACACCCTAGTTCTACTCTAGATAGTTAATACAGCCTAATGAGTGACGTCATTAGCAAACTGCAAAATAGTTATCACAGAAAATACCCAAGTACAAATTCGGAGAAAATCCCAAGAAAAGTTATCACATGGAAGATTTCAGGCTGAAGTAAGAAATTGGTAATGGATCCAATATTCTAACAAAGCCCTACAAGGCTATATAAACTAAAAGCCCAAGATAAAATAATATGATCGTGAGCCTTGAATTAAGGAAATGATCCATTATCCTATATAATTTCGACCCCCAGTTTTGAGATGTTTTGACACAGCATACCGTCGAATGGACAAGTATCTCTCCCTTCACTTTACGGTTTGAGATCAAACTCTCAATCGCTTTGAGATTCGGACTAGTGCAGGGGCAGTATTATTTTGCTTTGAGATTTGTGGCAAGTTAAAAAGAATAGTCCAGATCCAGTAATTGTAAAAGATTCCCTATTACGGTATCGGGGAGGATCTGACTTCGGATTTTGAACCCCCAAATATTCGATCCGGAATTATTTGTTTAGACTCAATGCAAGGGGCTGTCTCTGACAACACTATTATACCTGAAAATAATCATTGTCAAATCTGAAACTTCTTTGCTTGTATACGGAGCAAAAAATTACACATACGTGAGGGGGACGTGTTTTGGGCATCAATCTCAATGTTCTCATGTCAGAGAGTTTGTATTCTAGTGCAATAGCTATCCTCAGTGTTTGACTTGTAACTGGAGACATCCAATTGGTGTCTAATATATTTGGATCCTGATAATTGTCCCCCAACTCCTATCCCCCATTATTCTCCTACTTAATTTCCATAACAATCACGGGGGACCACTAAATAATTAATAAAATGTGATTATTTAACATGAAGCATCAAAGTATTTAACGGGAACTGTTGAAGTATTAATCTCTATGAAAGAGACTACATTTATGTAAGCAAAAAATGCCTAAAACACGTCCCCGCACAAATTTTCTTTTATTCTGTGTATCGTCCCTGCACTACGGTGGACAATTAAATATCGGGGTCCAAAGCTTTATGGGCCAAAATGATAATTTTTTTTTTATTTTCATGGGCCGAACTTTATAGGCTAAAACATGAAACCATCCAAACAAAGTATTTATTTCTAGGGGAAATTGGTTCCATGCCACCCCAAAATGCCGAATTTAGAAAAATGCCACCCCAAAATTTTGATTTTGTTAAATGCCACCCCAAATCTCATTTATTAAAAAAAATGCCACAAATACCATATTAATGTATAATTTTAAATTAACAATTTACATAATAACTGAAGTTACCGAAATAACATTGATCCAAATTTCTTTTTCTCCTTACCGAAACCCTTCCTCTCCTCTCCGCCCTTCCTCTCCTGTGAGCCCTCCCCTCCTCTCTGCCAATGGAGGATACTAGTGGGTAACCCTTGACTCTTTTATTCTTGGTTTTACCTTGCGGCTTGAAGTTGTGTGCTGTGTGAAGGCCTTCGTGCCTTACTTCCTTGACCTGTGGTTTTTGTACAGAGGGCTGTAGCCTTGTGCTTTTGCTTGCTTGTGGCTGTTGCTTTGACTTGCGGCCTGTGAGCCTTTTGTTGATCTGTGGCCTCTGTGCCTTCTTGCATGACCTGTGGCTTGATGCCTTTTTGTTGATGATGGTTGGCTACGACTGGGAAGAGGCTCGACGGAAGAGATGAAAGGGTGAGGGTATTTTTGGAATATACGAAAATACTACTCAAAATACAAAATATTTTGTTTATTTTTTATTACAAATGTATAATAATTTGTTAATGGAGAGACATTTTTCTTAATAAATGAGATTTGGGATGGCATTTAACAAAAACAAAATTTTGGGGTGGCATTTTTCTAATCGACATTTTGAGGTGGCATGAAACTAATTTCCCCTTATTTCTAAGGTATTTAGTAGTAATCTGTATACAGTAATTAGAATGGTTTTTTCACACAATTAAAACACAACAGTCGAAAGCATTTATTTATTGTACAAGGACAAATACTTTCTGGAACATTGATAAATACTTTATGGAATATTGATAAACTTTTAAAAAGTTAATGATAAATATTTTAAAGACAACTTTAAAAAGTTTATGATAAATACTGTATTGGACAAGGATAAATACTTGATTACACAAGTATTGAACATTTAAAAATTCCTAATAAATTACTTACAAAATATAAGTGAACTTAAGAATAATGTACCAAGTATTAATAAATATTGTATTGGACAAGGATAAATATTTTATGGAATATTGATAAATAATTTGTGGAACATTGATAAACTTTTAAAAAGTTGATGATAAATACTGTGCTGTACAATTAAAATTAATATTGTATTTAACAAAGATAAATATTTTATGGAACATTGATAAATACTTTCTGGAACATTGATAAACTTTTAAAAAATTAATGATAAATACTTTAAAGGCAACTTTAAAAAGTTTATGATAAATACTGTATTGGACAAGGGATAAATACTTAAGTACACAAGTATTGAACATTTAAAAGTTCCTAATAAATTACTTACAAAATATGAGTTAAATTAAGTTCCTAATAAATCACTTAGAATCGCTTGAAAATCGCTCTCAGCTTCGAAAAAGGAAATTGCGGGGAAAAAAAGAATTTTGATTTTTTGAATAAGGAAAGAAATATACCGTATATCACGAGGACCACAGTGTTTTGAATAAATTTAGTTAAACTAGTTAGTTAGTGTGGCCCGTCAGTTCGTAATGGAAGTTAAAATCTAATTAAGATACCGTGGAAATAATGGGGGATGGATAGGCAGGGATTCATATAATTATTCAATATATTTGTATATGAATAAATATATAGTGATGACGATTAGGGATGTATATTTTAAATTGTATCTCACCAATATGTTTCTTACACGCCAAAATATAAAATAAAATAAACATCACTAACACAAAGTTGGTTACAAAGTAAGAGATATAAAACACTATATCATGGTTAGTTCAAGTTGGTAAATCCATCCAGTGAAAAAAGAGAAAGCAACCCCAAATCAATTGTGGGACAAAGAGAATACAAACTTCCAAGGAAATCAACAAGTTTCTGATACGCCTACAATGAATTAAATTTAACAAGTAAAATATACATCTTACCAGAATGACATTGAACTTATTGGAAAAGACAAGTTGACCCTGAAAGGAAAATTTTAGCTGTTAAATGAAAAAGAAAGAGAATGGAAACCTAAAATCATATACAATGTAAAAGTTAAAATTCCCAGCTCTTACATGGTTCCCAATATTTATTCCATATTTCTCTCTAGTGAGGAACAATTCTTCCGATCTTCGATGAAAAGAATTAGAACGGTATCGAATTAGAACGGTATCGAACACACCTTGAATTTTCTTTACAATTACATTCAACTGTTAAAAAAAATGAAAATTGCAAAAAAAATAAACAAAGATCAAGGAATGGAAGAAATCTCCAACTTCCTCTGCATCTTTCTCAATTCCAACCAACCCAAGAACCTATACACCTTTCCAAACACATTGAAACAAATCAATGCCAATACCCCAATACAAACAACTTGGCAATTGATCCACTCGGGGCTCATTCGAATCAAAAAAACTGAATCGAATGCGACTAAAAACCAACTCAATCCTTCCAATGCATTTCTAATAGACACACTAATCTTCTCCTCCCCGTAAATCCTACAAACCATCCGTGAGCAGAGCGCAAAAATTATAGACAAGGTGGTTCTTGACAAGCCTCTGTAAGTTGCTGACTTGCCACCTACAATCAAGGGCTCATTTCTACAAACGCATGACGTGCATTCGCCCGAAAGACGGGAACCCATTAATGCCTCCAGCCCGGTATAATACGGTAGTATAACCGCATCTACATACAGGCTCGCGTGCAGTATGCCGGATACGGTAGATGCCTCAAGAACCGCATACCTCAGGTCTTGATCGGCCTCGTTTCGAAATGCCAGTGCAGAGACTTGGAGTAGGAGTAATATTGCAGGGCCCACATGTGAGATTGGAAATATGGTATTGATCCTCTGCCCCTTGGCTAGGATTAGGAGTACCAGCGGAAGTAAAATGGGGCCTGACGGGAGCAAGTACTTCCTCTTTCGAAGGATCCAATTGTTGGGTATGCCTCTCATGGCCGTGGTGAGTTCTACAAGGGTGAAAAATGTGGTAGCCATGAAGCAGTAAGATATGAACATGAGTACTACAAGGTCTATAAATGCGGGGTAATCGCCAACATAGGTGCTGTCACAAAAGTAATGGTAGGAGCAATTAACGAAATCTGTGGTTTCTTCTACTTGCCATCTTGTACATTTGAGAATTGAGGTCTTGATATCTTGCAAAGCCCATTCATGGTGAGCTGGCATTTCATCGAGCATGTATTGTGCATAGTCCATGTTGCTGTAGATAGTGTCAGTGGGGTCTTTTTAATCATATCTCTGGGTTCCTCTTCTCTGCATTGGAGGTTTCATATATCCCCTTTAATAGTCTCTCTCTCTTGCTTTCTAACTATGACTCTTTCTCTCTCTGTTTGTTGTGATGGTGTTGTAGCTTGAACGGGTTAAGAGAAGCAAGATTGAGAAGGTCCAACTGATCCCCCTCTTTTGTTCTTAAGAGGGGTAATTTGGTCAAATTGGGGGGATGAGGAGAGTTGCAAGGTTTTGCTGTCATGGTGGTTGAGTTGAGAGGGAGAGGTTGAAGGACTGCTTGACTTTATTTCTAAGTTATACAAAGTTTGATTGGTCTAATTTGGGTAGTATTCTACGCTGTGTGGTTCCTCTGTAGCATTCCTCGGTGCTATATTTGTGTTGCTTTAATAAAACTGCTCAAGCAAATCAATTAATTGTACTTGAAATTTATTTAAAGTTCTTGTGGTCTAGGTTGAAGTTATGGAACATATTAATTAAATCATGTAAATTTTATTTGTGTCCAACTAATTTAGTAAATCTCTTGAAATAAAAGTAACAAATTGCATCATATAATTGATCAAAAGTCCAACCTCCAAAGCATGTCGTACATGTGACACATGGGTAATTGCACATGATTTCATACAGCTATAGCCAAAGAAATACTAGAATAGGAATATGTAAGCGCAAATGTGGCTAAATCCTTTTTAATTCTAGGTGGATAATTATTTTAAAAGTTAGTTAAGGTAGGTGTAGAGCAGGTCTTATGTGAGATGTAAACCTTTAGACGCAATAACATGGCTTATCCTTCTCTCTGTTAATAATATAAAATATTCATATAATACTCTAACTATATATATTTCCTTTTTATATAAGGACGTGATTGATTGCTGCTGCTAGGATTAACTCATTACTCTTTCCCTTGTGACTTTGTCTAATATATATTGGTTCTTACTTATTTCCATAATGCAAAAAATAATTTAGTGAGAGAACTATAATTAGACAAATTTTCATGGTTCTACATAAAGAGAGCAGCTTGAGTCCGATGGATTTCGGGACCGTCCGATCTGCTTTAATATTTGTGCACACGAATGTTAAAGCAGAAGCGAAAGTTGCAGGGGTGTATCTTAAAGCAGATCGGACGGTCATCGAGCCCATCAAACTCACTTTGAGTCCGATGGGCATCGGACCCAAATTGACCTCCTACATAAAACATAAAACAGAGGTGAGCTACATCAACTTTATTACATAATTGACCCGTTGAATATGAATCAGGAATTATTTCTTATGAATATGTTGTTTTTGCTATGACAAAATACTTATCAAATTAATGGTCCAGCATCAGTGACCTAATTCTATGATGCCGCCATTAAGAGACAATGTGGTTGGTGGAATATACTAGAAAAATTATTAAAATGTAGGTTATTAACCATTTATTTTCTTGGAGCAATTGACCAATTAAATATGAAAAAGTAATTATTATTCATAAATTTGATTTTACTATGTTACAAAAAATTATCAAATTAATGGTCCGACATCACTGACGTTAATCTATGATGTCGCCATTATTAGTGATTAGTATAAGAGACAAGTTGGTTAGTTGAAAATGGAAATACACTATAAAATTAATTAAAGTGTATTGGTAACTAACCATTTATTTAATTTGATTTGGATCAATTGACCCATTAAATATGAAAAAAAAAATTATTTTCCATAAAAAAACTTATCAAATTCATGGTCCGCCATCGCTGACCTAATTCTATAATGCCGACATTTGTTACAAAAGACAATTTGATTATTGGAAATACACTAAAAAATGGTTGGAGTGTAGGTTATTAACATATTATGTTACGAAACACATTGTGTAGAAGCGAACACGGAGATGACTAGAAGAAATTAAGTTTGATTTTGGTTTGTTAACTATATTTATTGGGTCTGGTTGTGGAGTACGATATCGGGTCGGGTTCACAAAAGGTTGGTGACAAAAAACAGATGGGTCAGCAACAGGAGCAGTTGAGGTACGCCAGTCAGACATAGTATAATCAATTAATAATAACTAGCATGATTTTGGCTGTTATAGCTAATATCATATTCTTGGTTGTTAGCTATTGTTCTTTTTTTTTAAATGGTTGTTAGTGTATTAATTTGCTCGCTTTGTGTGCTTGTCAAGTTGTCATGTTTTAAATGGTTGTGTTGAGTATATATTTTTCATATAATTAATGATTTAGTACTATGAAGAATTGCTGCTAAATATGAGAGGTACATGTACTCTTTCTTGTGTTCTTATTCAATTTAGAGAAATCAATAATGCAATGACATCTAGAGCGGGAAAAATGGCACGGCGGAGCTGGCTCCGTCACAGAATGGCACGGTTACGGCACGGAACGGCACGGCATGCTTGTCAGTTACGTGCCGTGACTCGCGTGTCCCTTGCCGTGACCATTCGCGTGCCGTGCCCATCTTTTAAAACTTTGGCACATTACGGCACGGTACGTGAAAGATTTAATCACGGCACGGCACGGCAAGGACCATTAAATATTAATTTAATGGTGAATCTTGAATAAACTAACATAAATTATGATTAAATGGTCATGCGAGTCACGTATGGTCACGGCACGTTAGGCACCGCGTGACTCACGTGGCGTGACCACCCCTTGACATTTTAGTCACGACAAGGCACGACACGAGACGAAAGTCACGGCGTATTAGTCACAACACGGCACAACACGGCGCGTTTTTTCCACTCTATTGACACCCCCAGATTCTCTTCTTTTGTTACTAACTTTATGGCATATAAAATCATTCCAATCAAATCGGTGTGTGTTTCTTTGTACTGTATTTATGAAATTCAGACTTGAGAGAATTTTTGTGTTGTTTATATCTATTTTATCCTTAACAAAAGCTCTTTGTAATTTGCTAAGATTTTGCAATTAATGCAATATTGAGTACAAAAATAGAAGGATAGCAAATATTTTATCTTTTAATATTAAATGAGATACTTTATTCTATTTTTATTTCCTTTTTATTGTGGAAATATCAAAATTTAAAAGATACCAATTGCATTCTAAAGATGGATTTAAGTTGATCACTTGATTAATTTTTATTAATACATTTGAATCATGAATTGTTTTCTGAAAAAAAAAAAACAAAGATTTCAAACATGAAACCTGCAAAATTTAGATTAGCTCTTCCAATAGCAAGTCTTACCATTTTTCCAAATTTTGATTTAAATTCCCTTATTATCTTTTAACCAAAAGTCAAGTACATTGTATATAAGCTTTATTTAGTCATATAACAAAAAGAAAAGGTATTAAATAAGTGTACAACTGATATTTAAAAAAAAAGATTCTCTGGATCCTCAATATTTTAAATTATAAATTGAGCTCTCAAAATAACACATCCTACTAAAAGTTTGGACTAATTTTTATGACATATAAACAATTTCAATTCAGATCGGTGTGTTTTTCTTTGTTCAGTATTTATGAACAGTAAGTAGATAACACGGTCCAATCAAATTGGAGAGAATCCATGTTTTTTCCTTTGGTCAGTATTTATGAACAATATGTGGATAACACGATGAGAAATCATTACTTTTGTCGGTACACTTTTATTTTTGTTTTTTTTTCTTATTAGACAATTTGCCACATTGTACAGATCTCCATCTCTCTATAAAAAAAATAAAGTAAAAAGAGAAAGATGCAATTATACCCTCGTCCGAGTGGGCCCAAGGTCAACTGGTTGCTGCGTGATTAAGATGGGGCTTCACCGCTTCAGGGTTCGAATTGGACCCATAAAAAATAATAGGAAGAAAGAAAACAAATAGAAAATGGAGAGGATATTTTTTAGTGGTAGTAATTAATAGAAAAGAAGAGAGATAAATGGTAAAATTACAGTAATATTTATATTGGTAGTAAGATCAGTAGAATTTCTATCGATTTTAACTTTTTTTTTAATCTTATGTATATATGGAGAGAATTCTTATATTTAATTTCTAGTAAAATATAAAAAGTTTTTCAAAAAATGGATAGAATATTTTTAATATATCTAAATTTTAAGATATTTTATCTATTTTTATAAAAAATATATATTTTACTATAAAAAATTTAAAAGAAAAAAACAAACTGGTTTAGATCGGTAGAAATTCTACCAATCTTACTACCAATATAAATATTACTGTAATCTTATAATTTGTCTCTCTTCTTTTCTACTAATTACTACCAATAAAAAATTTCCAAATGAAGTAGTGCAAGAGAGAGAAACCCAGAATTTAGATCTAGTTCGGTATCGGATAATAAAATTTCTAAATAGAGATTGTTCTTTGACCTGACACGAATCTCAAAATGGACACTCTTTATCTATAATTGACACCAAATTTCAATCACTCTGCTAGAATTATGCTATGTTTATTTATAATTCAGTGCAGTACCGTAGAGCATACCGACTCAAAACACCAAGAATACGAGCTAAAACAACACAGGAAATTTTAGACACGAGATTAGAATGAGACTACGATCATATGTATATTACATATAAGTTTGTATTATTAATTTATAGTTTTATTTTTAAAATTTAACAATTAATTCAAACCGTTTTAATGTGTGATTTTCATATAAAATTATATTTGAAATTCAAATTTATACTTTTTTAGAATTTTAATATAAAATCATTACTTTCTAATGATTAATACAGTAAAATAGTCAGAAATATAAAATTTGATCTTTAAATATATTGTTATATAAAGATTATATTGATTAGTTCAAATTGACTGTTTGAACATTTTTCTTTTGGAGTAAAAATTGGATATCAAGCTATCTAACTATTTAATATCTATAAAAGATTGTCTCTTTCGAATTTCGAACCTGCAATCTCCTACACGGAGAACGACTGTTTGAATATTGAAAACAAAGACATGAATTTATTGTACAAATCGCTATTGTACTTGTTCGGCAAGAGCCTCCTTAAGCCTCCTTAAGGCTAAAGTAGTTTCCTTTAGCTTCCTTAGCCACTTAATCATGCCGAACACCGGTTCCTTAGCGCGGATTAAGACAACCTCATTTAGCCTCCTTTTGCCCGGATCTTAATCCCCTGACCCTTCCTTAAGGCACCTCCTCCCTTCCTTTAGTTTCCTTTAGCTATCTTAATCCCTGCCTCTTCCTTTAGCTTACCGAACAACCCCTCCTTAGAGCGGATTAATATTTAATCTCCCATGTGTTGCCGAACAGCCCCTATGTATTATGCATGTCATCGTAACCTCGATTAGATTATATTGTCAGCACATGATTATATTAATTTTATATAAATATATATATGTAATGTAATAAAGAAGGGTAGAATTACAACTCATAGTGGTGGGTTAGAATAATGACTCAACTTGGAATAATTCCAGCTTTACATTACTCGAAAGTACTTCCGCCCACATGTGCAACATCTGTGTTAAACAGAGAAATTCATTCTTTTATAGCAAATAAAGAATTATTTGGTTGTGCTTAGGGTGGAAAAACCTCGTATTGTGATTAATATGTCATAATTTGGTTTCATACTGTGTTGTAATCAAAATGTTAAGGAGTGGTCATAACACATGAATGATCGCACTATGTGAGTTATGTCGTGATTAAGTCGTGCCGTGATTAAACATATTGTGATCAAACGTGTCATAACCAATCATGTTTGATGACATTTGATTATTATATTCGTAATTAAATTTGTTTATTGAAAAAAATCATATCATTTTTCAAAAGAAATATAAAACGATTCATTGAAATATTAAAAATAAAGAATTAATATTTGAACAAAAAAACATGTTGTGACGTGACTAGATTTACCGTTTATTATGTCGTGTTGTATTGTTCCATACCGTAATTATACCATTTCGTGACGAAACTGACTCCAGCGTACTATTCTCGCACACTATTTGTGTTTTGTGTTTTCTCTTTTTGTAAAATGGAAGTCTCATATTAGCCTTCAACAGTTATCCATACCATTGAAAAACGATTTTTTAAAAGAGATTTCTATACTGTAATTGGGTGGGGACAAAGTTATAAATTAAGCAAGTAATTTTTTAGTTTTTCACATTTCTCTTTTTACTTTCTCTCCTATTTATTCCTGGAACTAGGGCTCCCAAAAAATTCGTAGTTCGTGATTCGATTGACTTCGATTCGAAAAAAAATCCACAATTAACTCGTTCAATTAAAATTCGTTATGAAACAAATCAAACAAGTTCAGTTCGAATCTTATTCAAACTCAAACTGGAATAAGTTTGATTTGGTTTGATCGTTTGCAGCCCTACCTGGAACAAGGACTGAATAACTTTCTCGTATAAATTACACACAAATAAAAAATTTATTGGAACTTATTGATAATAAATTAATTTAATAATCTTCACAACCACTCAAAACTAGCTTTTAGTTTTGCAATCCTGCATTTGAAATGTGATTATGTGATCTATAAATGTCTTTTGTGTATATGAAAATGGACGAAACTTGATGAAACTTTTACTGTTCATCAAACAACTCAAAAATTACAACTATAAATATTTAACGGCATTTACTAAAATATTTAATATAACTCAAACTGTAAAAAAGTTTGATACACAATGAATTTATAATAATAACACACTGTAAAAAAATCACATTTTTCAGCAAATTTAAACACTTGTGTAAAATGCATCATTAATTTTGTGCTCCAATTATGTTTTATATTTTTATTTCCATTTTTAAAGTTCAAACAGTCGATCCGAACTGCTCAACATGATATTCATATTAAAATATTCTTGGAAACCAAATTATAATATTTGAAATTTAGTACCTACCTAAATAAATAGTAATAAATTTCCACAAAATATAAAATTTGGTCTCCAAGCACATTTTAATGTGGAAATCATATTGAGCAGTTGATGGGTCAGAATCAGAGTTAATAATATTTATAACCCTAATTGTTTACTTTACAATCGATTCACAAGCGCATGAACCTATCGTATAGTATAGATCGGGATGTCGATCCATAGAGATAGTATATTAAGATATCTAACGATAATCAATTCTAGGTTTTTTAGTTGTTTTGGTTGTTTTGATTTGATTGGTTGGGTTGTTTAGTTGTAGGAACAATAGAAATAGTAGATGAATGATTTGTGTATAGAAAATGAGCTTCCAGGGATCAAGCTATATATCCCCCTTGTTTAATCTAGTTTATGGTCACAAATGCAAACACATACGGTGCTGTCACCAATCGCATGCAAGTGCAATTACCTGTCAATTATGGTTTTTAACTCCAATTCGCATGCAGTTTGATCAAAACCGTGTGCGTCCTGTACTGGTATCAAATGCAAATTTGAGAGCTGCTAATCATATTCAAGTGCTAATCACATGTACGCTATAGCACCCTAACTGGGAAGGACTGGCAAGGGGATGGTACCCTAACCTCACCCTAATCAATCGCATAAAGATCAATGATAAGTCTCTATTACCAAGACTAGAAGGATTTAAGTTCACAGTTACGTCATTCCTTTATACCTTCCGTAGTTGAAATAACCGAGATTACCCCACTATTAGTCTATAGAACGCGACGTTCGTCTGCAGATCTATATTCCAATAGGTTTCTACTGAGATCGGATCACAAGGGATCAACAGGTACGTCATATTTCCCTTATTGGATCTTGGATAATTGTACCCTATTCCTAATCGTTCAACCCTATACGCCTACCACAGGGTGTGCATTGCCATGGTCACGAGGTTAACACGCACCAGATTAAGTAGTAATACAAAGAATAAATTGCAGAAAGAATTCAGATCAAACGCAAATGATAAATATAAATAAACCTCTAAATTAAACTCATAAGAATTCAAGATTACATGCATTCACCCTAGAAAGGTGTTGCTTAGCCGCTCAAGGTGAGTTTAACAACACAAGATACAAAAGACATAATTAAAGCAGTAAAATAAAGAGGAAATAGGAGGAATACACCTAGAGGGTCTCTTTATCTTTTACACGCCGTCTTTACGTCCTGTCCCTCTCTTCTTCTAGTAAAGTTTACACGTTTTCTATTCTCTATTCTATTCTAATGGCATATGTGTTCTCTCTTTGAGAACCCTAGATCTATTCTATATATATCCTACTAGGTTCTCTATCCTGTTCAGATAAGGAGATGAGTTGTAATTCGTCCATCATGTGTTAGTGGGCTTAGTGGAGCTTGGCTGCCAAGTTTAGTGTTGTAACTGTTGTTCTGTCAGTTATGTTGTGCGGTTGCCTAGATTGCGTGTGGTTGAGCATTTCATCCGCATGGAATTCCTGCGCTGCATATATTCTGATGCTATTGTGTGCGGTTTGGCTGCCTCTGGTTGCATGCGGATGAATGATCAACCGCATGCTGGTACCAGTATGTCCAGAATGCTTCGTTTTATACCTGTTTTAGCTCCAAAAACACTAGAAAACCTGCAATCTTACAGAATCAAGTAAAATGACAAAAGTATTTGATTCTACCTAAATTGGACATTTGTAACTCAATATTTGACACATTTTAGGCTAAGTTATAGAGAAAAATAGTGCTTATCAGCCCTATCAGCGGTTCAGATTAACTGTTCAGACTTTGAAAATAGAAATAAGAATGTGGAGCATAATTAAAACACAAAATCAATGATACATTTTAACCGTACTCGTCAATCAATACATCCTAATTCTAAATATAACGCTGAACAATTAATACAATTTATTTAAAGAAAATGCATAATTGTACATCATTTCGACGGGAGCAGCTTGGGTCCGATGCCCATCGGACCCAAAGTGGGTTCGATGGGCTCTATGACCGTCCGATCGGCTTTAAAATTCACGCCAGAACTTTCGCTGCTTCTTTAATTTACGTGCGCACGGATCTTAAAGCAGATCGGACGGTCATAGAAACCATCGAACCAAAGTGGGTCCGATGGGCATCGGACCCAAGCTGCTCCCCATTTCGACCCACCCACCGATGTAAAGAAGATATTTTAAATTCTTGCATTGTGGTTCTAAAAAATGAATATTCTAATATTTAAAATAAACCATTATCTGTGGACTTTGTGTTTAAGAGATTTTTCTATTGTGCTATTCACATGTACGTCTGCATTATGCTTTTCATGCTGACAAAGCACCTGCATGATATTGGCCTACCTTCTTTTTTAAAAAGAAAAGAGAGAGCAGCTGGTAGCTGGATAGTCCCGACATTTTTATTAATATCCAAAGTTTAATACAAATTATTAATTATACCCAGAACTCAACTCAATATCGATATATACCCAAGCCGGCCATTTTCTGGCCAGCTATGTTCCCTTCCCTAAGCCGGCCATTTTATGGCCGGCTATGTACCTTTTTTTTTTTTTTTTTTTTTTTTTTTTTTTTTTTAGAGAGACATTATGAAGATCAAAATATTGAAATCTAACTCTGAAAATTTGAAATTTTTGTTTAAATTATTTGTTATATTACTTCTTTGAGGAGGGATCAAATTACAACAATTATTTTTTTTATTTTCAAAGTCCAAATCGTCGATCCAAACCGTTCAACATGATTTCCACAATAAATTGTGCTTGCAGATCAAATTTTACATTTTTTTGAATTTGTTTACTATTTATTAAGTATTTTACAAAAAATAGTCATAATCAGACCATTGAATTTTGTACCCATCTTAATAAATAGTAAAAAAATTCAAAAAAATGTAAAATTTGATCTGCAAGCACATTTTATTTAGATAATCATGTTGAACGGTTTGGATCGACGATTTGGACTTTGAAAATAAAAAAAATAGTTGTTGTAACTTGATCCCTCCTCTACTTCTTTTGATGTATAATTAGCATATTTATACTAAAATACGCTAGAATACTTGAAATTATGTTGAATTACACTATATTACAATAAATTATGTTCAATTATACTAAATTACATTAAATTATAATAACTTCGCTAATTATGCTGAAATACAGTAAAAAGAACACTAAACTACACAAAATTACGCTATAGTAGACTGATTTTGCTCATCTTTCATGAATCATAAAAAATATCCAAAAATAGTAAAATTTGGTAATCTGCAAGTTCATTATGTAACTAATTTACTGAGCTACTTGGATTGAATGATAGAAATGAAAATCTTAATCGGAAACTTCAACTCAAGTTTTGAAGCTCTTCTCTTTATTTTTTGGCGATTCTGAATTTCGAAATCCAGCATAGCTGGCACAGACGCATGCGCATTTTCGCAAGCTTTCCGAAAAGTGGTCATTTGCTGAAATCGGACACTCGAGCGCCGTTTTATGACCGTTTGAAGTTTCATCGTTGTTTTTCTCCTTTTTAGTGAAGATATCGTCCCTATTCATATCGTATTTTAGCGTAATTTACCGTATTTTAACTTAATTTAATGTAATTTAACGTAATTTAACATAATTTAGTGTTATTCAACATAATTTCAATTAATCTATTGTATTTTAGTATAAATATGCTAATTATACATCAAAGAAGTAATATAACAAATAATTTAAACAAAAATTTCAAATTTTCAGAGTTAGATTTCAATATTTTGATCTTCATAGTGTCTCTCTAAAAAATAAAAAAAATAAAAAAAAAATAAAAAAAAAGGTACATAGCCGGCCATAAAATGGCCGGCTTAGGGAAGGGAACATAGCCGGCCAGAAAATGGCCGGCTTGGGTATATATCAATATTGAGTTGAGTTCTGGGTATAATTAATAATTTGTATTAAACTTTGGATATTAATAAAAATGTCGGTGGATAGTCATCCAAACCAAAGACCAAGTGAAAAAAATAAAAGTAGTTGCGCCTACGGGCTTTACCTAAAAAATAATAATAAATAAAATAGAAAAAATAAACCTAGTTCAAATAAGGGCGTTAATCTCTGCATTTATTCATTTATTTTAGATGGCTTTACAAGGCAATGTGAAATTCATCAGTGTTCATACAAAATATACGATTATTCATGCAGAGTGAGGGTATGTGTGTCAATGCACATATTAGTCTGTATTATGAATCGATATATTTGATTTTAAAATTCAAACAGTTAATCCGAACCATTTATCATGATCTTCATATGAAAATGTACTTGCATACAAAATAATATATTTTTTAGAACTTTTATTAATTATTTTGCAAAAAGGAAAAACTTTTACTATTTTTGTTGATAGGTAGAAGATCACTTCATCTAAATATTCTATCTAAATATTCTAAACCATTCAAAAGCACTAACTTTTTACCTATCTAAAAAATAGTAAAAGAATTATAAAAATTATAAAATTTATTCTACAAGTACATTTTCTTATGAAGATCATGTTGAATGGTGTGTATCGACTGTATGGATTTTAGAAACGAAGATATTAATCCATAATACATACTACAGACGAATATGCACTACACATAGCCTCACTCATTCATGCATCTTTTATACATAAATCATTGGAAAATTAAGTCTAGACTAAATAAATTACAATTGAATAAGAAATTAGGCATGAAAATAGTGATATTGCACATTTTCAAAGAGGCGGGTTCAAATGCCTCATGTTTTTTCATGCTTTATTGTATCTCACATTTTTTATTTTTGTTTTCAAAATCTGAACAGTCAATTCGAACCATTCAACATGATCTCCATATTAAAATAATATAGTAGATCAAATTTTTATATTTTTTGAATTTGTACCTATCTAAAAAAAATAGTAAAAAAATTTCAAAAAATTTAAAATTTGGTCTCCAAAATATTTTTAATATTTTAATATGAAAATCATGTTGAACAATTCGTATTAACTGTTTGAACTTTAAAAAAGAAAATAAAAAATGTGAAACACGATAACGATAAGATAAGATATGAGACATTTTAACCCTCTCTTCTTCTAAAATAGTCCGATCTCTACTTCATTTCTAACGGTGCCCTCGAGATGAAACAAATCCAAAATTAATTGCAGCAATAACTCAAAAAATTAGAACAATTTTTTGTGTATTTTATTGGCAATAGTTCACTGCTAAATTTTTCATTTCCCTTTCCGGTTAATTGTTATATATCTGTATTTTTTTTTCTTCTTCCCTTATTTCCTTATTTCTATGGTCTCATTGCTTATTGTTACATAAGAGTTCATGGCCAATTGACTGAAATGATCCGTTGGAACTTATTTCTGACCAATCGAGAAAGAAATCGTCTCAATTGATCTCAAATTATCGTTGGAAGTATATATTTCTAATTTTGTTTCCCTACTTCTCAAAAAAATAAATAATATGCTTCCTTGAATGTGGTGACTCAACACGAAGGAAAATTTTATATGATTGATCTTTATAGTTCGAAAGTCTGATTCCGCCTCTGCTCTGAAGATTTTATGCAATTTGAATACGCGGCTGGTTGGTGACACGTTGGACCTATAGATGACCTAGAGACTAGTTTTATAAGACTAAAAAGTTTTTGCTTGTTAGTGTTGCAAAAAAAATTTAGTCTATACGGATTAAAAAAGTTTAAGAATAATATTTTTGATTTAAAAGTTTGACAATATTATATCTATTCTCTGAGTGTATTGTTAAACTTCAAATATCTGACAAAATATTGAATATTATTTTTTTGGTTAAGAAACAAGATGATTGAACACAATCAAGTTAACTCTTAGAATGATGAATGACATTCATTCAGTGTCATGTGTTCAATATGTTTATTTTGATACATAGAATTTTTTTTATCTGTCTTTTTACAATTAACATCTTTATTTTCTCCATGTTGTCGTAGGCTATCAATCATAAATTTTTAAGGAGATTTTTATGAAGTTTGCATGATAACATTTTGAAAAGATCTAGCACATTAGCAACTCCATTCACAAAATATTTGTTTGCCATATTATCAAATTTAAAGCACCTACTAGAATATAGAGAATACTTAATTTCCATCATCTTTTTATTCTTACCAGTTAAAGCAACAGAAATAATAATCCAGGATAAAAATATTGTTAAGCAGTGTTTTCTAAAAAATATTGAGAAAGAAAACACACACACACACACACATCATGATAAGTCAAAGATCCTGTCTTAATTATTTCTCGAAAACGAGTTTAAAATCAAACTTAGCAGAAGTTAAAAAAGAAAAAAAAAAAAAAAAAAGGAACCTAACCCATTCTTTTATTTTGAAAAGGAAAGAATCTGTAAAAGAGAAAATAAAAAATGAAACAAAATGTTTGGCACCCAAATCACATCAACATGACTCCTTACATATATACATATTTGACACTCGCTCCAGAGAACCAAACTGGAGATGTCTAATCTCTACCTAAGCATAACTCCTAACTACCTAATAAAACTGTACCGCTCCAGCCTCCAGATGTGATTGTGCACTACTATCCAGAGACCGGAAAAGATCTTTTCCAACTTACCAACAACCTTTACAATTTTCAAGGTCGGATGTATAAAGCAAGGTTGCAAACCCGTTGAACTTTATACATCTTTATGTCCGAATCTTTTCTTTTCCGTCGTGAACTGAAATGGTACCACATTTATGATGGAATTTTTTTTTATAAATAATAATAAATTTTTTTGTTTTTACGAAATCAACATGATTATTTTTTTTTTGAGTGAGGCTACGGTGCTATGCATAGCACAGATTGGGTCTGTGCTACGACTCAAAATTTGACTTTTCAAAATTCTAATGGTCGATCCGAACAGGTCAACATGATTATAAAATGAATATGTACTTGCAAACTAAATTTTACATTTTTCGAATTTTTTTACTAGTTTTTTAGATAGGCTATTTTTGGATGGTCAAGAATGTTCAGATCAAGTGATTTTCGAAAAAATAGTAAAAAAATTAGAAAAAGTGTAAAATTTGGTTTGCAAGTACATATTCATTATATAATCATGTTGAACGGTTCGGATCGACCGTAAGAATTTTGAAAAGTCAAATTTTGAGCCGTAGCACGGACCCAAACGGTGCTATGCATAGCACCGTAGCCTCACTCTTTTTTTTTTCTTACAAAAACTATAAGAACTGAAATGACATTTCGGTCCGGTCTCTTTTTGAATTTTCTGTAGCGGCTCATATGAAAACTTGTGAAACCAGTACCACAAAAAATTAAAAAAGGAGACCGGACCGGAAATCACATTTTTGTAAAACCAGTACACATCTAACTTTATTTAATAATAAATAGACAACCTATTTAACTGATTGATATAGTACACCTCTAACTTTATTTCTTAAACTTAGATAAGTGTTATACAGAATTACAGATAACCCAAATTAGCAAATAAAATTGTTATTAACATAGTGTTTTAACTTGACCAAATTCCAGCTATAGTGTTGCTTCTACATCAATAACTTGACCAAAATTTTTAACTGATATTGACCAAAATTTCATTCTGAAACTTTATTTTCTACTAATGAAACAGCACCTAGATCTATTTTTTTAATCCTTGGTATTTAGTTTCAAATTATCTTTCAAAATTTGAAAATCAACAAAAAAAATCGCCAAAACTTCAGCCAAGAGCATAAGATTTTGCTTAGTTTACACTCCAAAAATCGTCATATAACAAAGAGATATTAGATATGTAAGATATGTAGGTCCATACATTCTAAATTATATGACCTTTTTCATTTAATGCCTGGCATAAAAGCATTAGTTATGATGTCATTATCATAGGACTATACCATGTATCCTACTAACGTATAGTGCGTTTTTTGTGGCACTTGTTGTGTATAGCTCCGTGTGGCAAGTCACTGTGCTGCATCTTTCTTAAACATGCATGCCACATACATTGTGATTTTGTTATGAAGAAGGCAAGTTTGTTAGCGAATGTTAAAATGTTTCATCGTGCCATGCTAAAAGATATACGAGTAATTTTTAATTAAAATTATTCTTCAATCTTAATTCCAATTTTTTGGTTATTTTTTCAAAAGTTAGAAAAGATAGAAAATCTAGAGACAAGGTTTTTGTATCTAACTAGTTGCTCTTAAGGAGGCAAGTCTCGTTTCAACAAATTGAGCGTATTGTGTTAATTCGAAAATTCGGCAAATATTTGATCTCAGTATTTAAGACGAAAGGGAAAGCAACAAACGATTAGTTAAGCAAATTAATATTTTTCATTCTTATAATAATTATAAGAAAATGTTTCTAGTTGAGTAGTTGTTTAATTCATTTTAGCTCATCCCGACTAATTCAAACATCCCAATCTTTGAAATCTACATTTGTCCATATTAACATACACTAAAAAGGACAAAGTAAAAAAACGAGTATACAATCCTGAAAGCATATTTCATGTCAGAAAAGTAGAAAATGAAAAAACAAAATCAGAAAATGAGCTGAAATTTCAAAAGGCAATTTCATCTCAACTTAATCAATTGTATGTACATAGCAACAGAACCTTATGTTGCTTTTTACCTTCTGTTCCTCTTAAAACAAGAGTTAGAAAAGAGCAGCTTATGTAAATATTTTGACAGGGGAGAAAGTTACGGTCAGGGGTGCATGATCGGAGAGGTTATAGTTATCAGGCCAGATCCCTGTTTCTACCTCAGGTGGAAATAGAACCGCATCTTTTACAGTAAGACCATATCCAACATCTTTGTTATGAAAACTTTCTTGCTCAAGAGCCATCTCCTCTAAAAATGTATTCTCACATTGGTCGTGCCAATCTGTGTTCCAAATTGAGACCTGCCAAAAAAATAACCATCCTTTAGAAGCTATTTGCAGTACTTTTACTTCAGTGCTCTGTTTTTTTGTATGGATTTTCTTCTTCAATCCAATAGCATAAAAAACATGGCCCAATTGGTATGCTGGGTTCTTAAAAATTTAGGCCTTCCCACAGCCCAAATTACTTATAATGAGGTTAATAGTCCCAATCTAGAAACTCAACCAGTTCAGGCCGGTTTGTGGTGAGTAAAAATAAATTAAAGAAAAAAGTAAAGTACCAGAAATTCTTGAAAATCCAAAACACCGTTCCTATCCAGGTCAGCGTGGGCCCACAATTCATCAATCTCCTCCCTCTCAAGTCCATTTGGATGAAGCAGGTTCAACTGAAATTCATTTACAAAAAAGCTAAAAAAAACATACATCTACTTTTCATCTCTATCTACCAAACTATGAAGAAATTGTACCTCATATAGTGCTTCACAAAATCTAGAATAAGTGATATAATCACAGGAATTATCAGCCTTAAGCAATTCATATGCATTATACTCTGAAAGCGAGGCTACTCTTAGAAGATTCTGTCAAAAGGGAAAAAGAAAATTTCATGAAGTAAAAAATATAAACCCTAACTAGTAGTATCCAATCCGAGAACTTTTCAGTGTTGACCCAGAAACAAATAAAATGAGTACCTTAATAATAGCAAGAACAGCTCGATTCCAGCTAGTTTTAAGGCGCTTCCTTTGCATGTTTGGATTTAGTAACCAAATAAAATCAACGCCACATATATTGCCTCTGTGATTCCGATGACTCACCCACTGCCAAAGAAAATGATGACATTATAAGAATTGGATCATGACTTTTCCAGCACATAACAGATGTACTATTAATCATTTGTTGTATCAAGAATCACATGTTTATCAGTCAAATTTTTTGCTTGGATAATATATTTATAAACAATATATACCTTGTGGCAATCTGCATCATTGTCAGTATAATGATGCGCTTGGTCATATGATGATACAAACCCCTGTGACCGAAGAAACTTATAAACTTGCCCTCGTTTACTTCCATTCCAATCCCTATAAGAAAAATTATATACATCATAATGTACATGGATTCACGTATCGTTTTACAGTAGATAAATTACCAGAATAAAGGGTCAGTTTAAAAGTTCAATGTAGTTCGTTGTAGCTTAAAAGCTTACCCAGATAAGATAATTGGCATAGGACCGAGTTTATTTTCTTTCTGGTATGCTTCAATACACTGAAGGATCTTGTATACCTAAGGTCAAAACAAAAGGAGGACTGTTATACAAGAAAGAGTTGTAGCAGGAACTTTTACCATTATAAAATTAAGCTTACTAAATATACCATTTTGGATGTGCAAGTTGTCTTTTCAAGATAGCGAAAAAATTCATTATGTGTCCCTTGTTAACAAGGTGAAGAACCCTAAAAGCCCGCAAATATAATAATAACAATAACAATAACAATAATAATAATAATAATAATAATAATAATAATAATAATTATAATAACTATCTTAAACTATTAGCAGATCATCAGCATCAGTTGGTTGACCCTTGACCCTTCACCCTTGGATGAGTTGACAAATGATTTGTGCATAGCTATAACTATATGACTTTACTAGGTCAGGTCTGGCACATCTAGTGAAAATATGTTTTAACCAATGACATATAAACAGCAGATTGACAGTATACATGGTTTCAAACTTCACCAGATCAGCATTGGCACTTCATCCAGCTAGAGATGGTGAGTGCAATGATTTAATAGATAGTGACAGTTAAACAGCCCCTAAAAAATGATGCATGGTAAATTTTAATTGCTTTGATGTATGAAATTACCTGTTTCAAACGAACAATGCAAAGAGTCCTGTCATGAGGAAACAACAAATGTGTGTTGACAATCAGGATCTCCTGCTGAATGTTTTCATCTACATTTCCAGTTTGTGAGAAGGGAATAACAGATTCAACATGCAACAATTGTGCGACACGATCTCCAAAATCATTGAATAGCAACTCCTTGTAGTTTCTGACCTTAAAGATTCCCTTGTTTACAGCAGTCAGTAGACCTGTGATGGGAAATATGTTAATCTGATGTAAATATCCTCTAAACAATCATCTAAGAAAGAGCAACTGAAATAAACACTTATATTTTTATATTACTTTCCCTACAGATGATTAATAAGTGTTTTGAGTAAAAAAAAATTGACACCAGAAAGATCCCGACAATAACACCTACTGAACAATAACATTGCATTGAAAATATCATGATTTAAAGTTTTAAAAAAATTTCACATAATCAGTAGTTCCTTACCATCTCCACGGTTATTGGTACGTGCCAGCTTAAAAGTATCATAGTTGGCATCACTCAGTCTCTTCTCGTACAGTTTAACAAGTTCTTCACTACCCAGCCACACCTCCTGACAAAAGACATTCACTTAAATTTAGTATGAATTATGAAAATGGTGTTGCATCAATCTAATACCAAAGAGGCATTTCAAAAGTTGCTTTCTTATTTCTGAGTTCATTGCACAATATGGTATCCAAAATATTACCATTCCCATTTTTGGTCCCAAAAGTTCCTGATTTCCCAATTTTGGCCTCTGATTTGTAAAATATGATACCTGCCAACATATTTTCATCCAATAAATAATTGAAGAACTTCCTACAAGTGATCATGGGCTATGAGTCTTATTTTGCTCAATAAATGCTTTTAGTACCTGGAGGCAGATAATAGAAGAACAGTCGGATAAGAGCTGATCTAAGATCCGTTGATTCCTGCTCAACCAATAAGCTCTATAGTCGCTTTCCCTAGTACTCTGGACCACCACAACAACAACAAAAATTAAGATATGCCCATACAAAAGAAGTCAACAAAATATATAAATATTTATTATACCAAGGTTTTTTAAAGTTTAGCTTCTAAACAGTTTTTCTGGTTTAGCAACCAATCTTGGGGTACTGGAATCCACAATACTCCCAATATTTCCATAATGGGAGGTGTCATACCATGGGTTCTGACAGCCTTTCTGATGAAAATTTGGATCTTCACAGGGAAATGACAGAGTGCATAATTTCTATCAGATCTGGCCTACGAAGTTCAATTTAAGTTAAAAACATTTAATTTATATTCACTGCTATGGTGAAGTCAGCACGAATGTGTGGCTCTTTATGGGATGTAGACATCACACACATGGTTCCTTTGTGGGTGCGCAAAGATGGCTTAAGGAACCTCTACACACATGTTGACATGAATTTCTACAGACGTTGAGGTTTTTACAGGGTCATGGTTTCCTGATTAAACAAAAAAGGGTACTTTGCACCTATCATTTAATCAATATTTCATCAGTAGTTCTGCACAACAATTGGGTTGATGAAATGTCTGACAAACAGTTCCAATAGTTTATCAAGGCCGTGCATGTTTTTGATACAAATCTATTAAAAGAAACAACAGAAAAGGAAAATCACATCTCTACAGCTCTATCACGACAACTAGAAGCCCAAACTTCTAGAACGGATTAAACCAAACAAAAATAATAATAAGAACGGGAATAGAATGCCAGGAAAAATAATATTTATTTTCTGATACTAGCATCTATCGAGCGTGATTGAAATTGAGAGAATATCCTCAATGTAAGTAACAATGAATTAATGAAATAGGAAAAATGATAAATTGACCAATTAAATTAAGAAAGTGATATGTATTGATACCTCATGATCAAGACGTTTGTAGATAGGTGCTAGAATGTTGAAAGTAGTGCACGACACTACAACCTGCTCCGGGACCACGCAACAAACTCTATTGCCTCTCCATGATCTCTTTCTCTTTCTCCTACATAATTTGCTCTCTTCTTCCCTACCCTTGACCTAGTACCATGAGAAAAAGGAAAATCAAAATCAAATCAACAATGTGTTAAAAACAAAGATCAAATAAAATCACGAACGAACAACGTAAAAAAAATGGAATTATTTGGGATTCTACGAATTATTGAACGCATTCCTTCCTCTTCTTCCTTCACTTTTGTTCTTTTCACAAATTGAAAGAAAAATTAGACCTTCGCTGATTCAACAATTGAGAACGAAAATAGAAACTGTAGTACCATTATACGAATTAATGAAGAGCTTTTTCTTTGCTCTTCATTATTTCGTAAATTGTCAAAGGGTTTCGTCGCTATTGTAACCAGACCGAATGAAATCAAAACGACGACAGAATAATTTGTACTCCAAAGCGAAAAAATCGGAGAATTTGTTACCATGGTGCCAATTGTAGCGATATCTTTCCACTGATTTGTTTATGCTGCCGTTGTGTTTTCTTGTTTGGGTAAGTGATCTGATAGTAATATAGAAGCTTGGCCGAGTTAAAACAGGCTGTCGCTTTTTACACGCACTAATGGGTTGTATACTACCGGCTATAGCCGGTTGCACCGCCTATCGCCAACCGGGAATTGGCGATTCCAGTTCCAGACCGTTATGCGTTACTCCATAAAGCAACACCTCTTATCTACACTCTTACCAAAAACTGGAGATGTCCAATTATTATTATTTATTGACCGATTTAGCATTTGCCTGTGTATTTTAAGCAGTTAAATAAAGTAAAACAGCTGAGAGAACCAAGCCGTTAGCTGTTAAAATATTCTAGTCAAACCACAAACAATTATATAAAACTTTAATAACATTTAGGGAACTAATTAAATTCATGTACCTATATGACCAAAATAGTGAAGAAAGCACTTTGACAAAAAAAATATAGTATAATTTTCTTTTAGAGAAGAGATAAAAAAAATCAAGTTGTTTAATTATATTATTTTTTTTAGACTGGAGTATAACTAATTATGGTTTCTCTGTTTTCCTTGTGCACTGGAGGTGAAGACGCAACCGAGAGGTTTTAAAAATCCGAGGCAAAGATTCCAGTTTTCTGGTGCTTGTCTTGGTTTTCATTTTAGTTTTAAAAATCCAAGTACGATGGATATGGTGATGCAATTTGTTTTCATTTTCCTATTTGATGCTATTCCTTTTTTTATGTACTTGCTTCAACTTTCTAGATTTTGGTTTTTCAAAAACTTCCACGTCATAGCATCTTTTTATTATTATTTTTCATTGATTCTAAAAATGAGAATTTTTTATTTATAGAAAGTATTATAAAATAAGAGAAGAAAAGATGATGAGTGTTGTGGAATTTTAATAGCGTAGATGAATAGGAGAAAAATAATTCGGCTTCAAACTTTGGAGCTAAGAAAATATTTAGATCCAAATACATTTTAGGTGGTACATTTAACACTTTAGTAGTACATTTCAGTGTAGCTTTTCGTAATGTTTTGGTTGTATTTAAATAAAAAAAATTGGATTTGAAAATATTTTTGGTCTCAAAGTTTGAAGCCGAATTTTTTTTTCAGATCCATCTATACATCGAAATTTCATAACACTCTTTCTCTTCTCTTTCTCTCTCATTTTATAATATTTTTATAAATAAAAAATTCTCTATGAACAAAATATATTTGTGCTAACATAAGAGTGGGAGGTTGTTCGATGGACATCAGATCAAATTCAAATTCTGTCTAATGTTGTTCGATGGACATCGAACCAATATCGGTCTAATGGACATCGGATCGCTCATGATTCCGTTAACATAAGTACTACTGTATTTAAATTATTATCTATACAAGTGTTTGGATCAAAATTTAAATGTTGGCTCGAATAGAGGATTTTTCGAATTTAGTAGTTTGAATTCGGATAGATAAATATTTATAACTTAGACGGTCGGATTTAAATTGAGTCAATATCATATGCATTTGATGAATCCTTCTTAAACATTATAATTCTTTATTATTTTCCTTCTTACAAGTTTCTCAATGAACATTTTAGGATCTATCTAAAATTCTAAATTAAAAATATTAAAAATAAAAAATTACTGTTGATCAGAATATTACAATTTGATAACAAAATTAAAACAACAGCTTAAAATAAAGTTATAATATGAGAACTAACATTTGATCTAGTGACAAAAACAATAATTTCCGTGTGAAAGGTCACGCAGATTCGAAATCCGAAAAAAATAATCCTTTGTGAATATTAAATAGTTGGGTGACTTGACCTCCAACATTTACTTAAAAAGAAAGTTATAATCTATCTAATTAACTTGAAAACACTATTCTGGCAATGTGCCATTTGAATAAGCGATCTTCTATGAAGAATTTATGGTATTAAAATTGAAGAAGGAAGATACAATAAATAAAAAATTACCAACATGTTATAATTTATTAAAATTGGATTCATAAGCTTTAATATTGGAAAAATATCCCCTTGGAAATGTTACCATATTAACCAGAGCCGGAGTCAGACTTTCGAATTATGAGGATCAAACACATATTGGGGGTCAATCATATAAATTTTTCATGCTGAGAATGAGAATCAAATTTACAAAAGCATAACATTTTACTCTAAATTATATAGAAAATCATACATAAATATAAATAAAAAAATAGAGATCAATTGACCCCATTCAGTACACTTGCCTCCACTTGCCTCCACCCTGATATTAACATTATATTAGGTATACATATTGGTATTGCTGTATTGGGTCACGAAATGTAGACATAAACCATACACTATCATTTGAAGTCCGGATCAAATTTGAACCAGATATAAAAAAAAAATGTACCCATAATTTTTAATTAGTTATATATTTAAAACCATATCTTATTCAATTTAACCAGATAATCAAATAAAAATAGCACCTCGATTTACCATCTAATTTTTCGTTTGCCAATATTAATTTTGTTTAAATTTTAATTTGTAGAAAATCTAATATCTTTAAAACAATCTTCTACGAAATTCACACTTAACCTTGTAGTTGGACAAACAAAATTTACACGTAATACATATACTCTAAATAGCAAATAATTTGAACAAAAAATTACCCAACACAACAAAAATCAATCCTTTAAATGATATGTTTCCCATTATTCATTCTTTTAAAAGATATGATTCCCCCCATATTGCTTCGAATTCACATCACCTCAAGTTACCTGACTCAAGCAAATTACGATCGGACGGCCCATTTAACATGGCATGAATCTCAAAATAGAACCCCTACAGTCTCAATAGACACCGGATTAAGTTTGGCCCAGATAGAATTAATCTGGGCCGGCCGTTGCAATTTGCTTGAGTCAGATACCTATATCGGTCCTATTGCTTCCTACACGTAATGAAGGATCCGAATCTGCTGAAATCCGAGGTAGGTACTGTTCATCCTGAAATCCCTGCAATTCGAATCCAGTCGTCGAACTGTTCCGAGATGCGTGTAAGGAAAAACCAGCTATTTTGAGATGCGTTCTCAAGAAAAATCCGATGGCTGAATTTCGATTTGCAGGAATTTCAGGGTGAACAGTACTCGATCTCGGAATTTCAGCTGATTTATTTCCCTTAATGAATGTCTCAATGAAATTATTGCTTCCAGGTGGAATAAATGGTGATATGGATTGAAAAACATTGCATTTAATCCTGTAAACAGCTAATACAGAATCAGAACAGCTATTCAGAATCCTAAAACCATTATCTAGTTAATTTCATGCAAAAATATTATACGGGTCATGACCCATGATAATATCCTCAACTGTACAAATTCAACCCCAATTGCAAACATGTGATTTAACACGGAAATATTGTAAATTATTCAGGAAAATTTAATTAATTTTTTATGAACAATGCAAAATAAATTTAAATCTACTCCCGAATAATAGAGACGCCTCAATTCAAACATCAAAATGTTTGGTTTGCATCAACAATTTATATCGTATTAATAGCTTTTCTCTTGAGTAGATAAGGATTGCAACAGTTACTATCCCATTTCTTAAAAATAAAATAATAATATTCGTCCGGATATTAACACAAAATCTGAGAATTCTCTCACATAAATTTTTATTCCGACGAAAAAAATAATCTATGCAAAAATTTAGACATGAATCATTTTTTTTCATGTATCTTACTTTTGTATAGTATTCGTACTTATCTTCAGCGTGCTTTTTGATAAGGTGCGCACAAATTTTAAAACATCAAAATATATTAATCAATATAAATTTTTAATGCGTCTAAATTATAAATCATGAACAAATTTTAATTTATACAAAATTTATTATTTCGACGTATTAAAATTTATGCACGTGAATTTTCTATTTTTATACAATCGTCCAAGGAATAGGGGTGAAAACGGTATGGATAATATTCGATCCGTATTTGATCCGTATTCGAAAAATTAGATATGGATATCCGATATCCAAATATCTGTGTAGATATGGATACGGATATGGTTTTACGTTTCAATTATTCGTATCTGAATAGTAAATATATATTATGAAAAAATATTGTTATTTATCATTAAAATTAAATAAATATTATGAACTTTGATATTTTTTAATATTATTTTAATAAATATTAGATTCGATTCGTATATCTGTATTCGGCTGATATTCAATTCATATCAGTATTGAAAAAATCTAAAAATTTAAAACAATTTGAATATAGTTTTACCACTACTTTTTTTATTCGCTCCGTTTTCACTCCTACCAAGGAAAATATTCTCCATAAAAAAATGGTTGAATCCCAAACTTCACCGGGTGAATGGCGTACAAGAAAGATGCCAGGAACAAAAAGGGTTTGTGTTTTTTTATTTTTATTTTTTGAGGGAAAAGGGGGTTTGTGTTGTGCGGTGCCCACCTCACAGGACAAAGTCCGAATATTTGGTGTAAGTTTGTGACACGTGTCGCGTTCACATTTGTTTAAATCCATTGGCGCCAATACCCCTGTTTAAAAATGAATTCAAATTCAGGGGTAAATTAATGTTGACCAGTATATTAAATGCATTAGGTGTTGGGACTGTTAATAAAACATTAACTTGTCAATTTCGGTAATATTTTTCAAACTGAATATAAATATTAAAAAAACGAAATTTTAAGCATATTTTCTTCTAAATTCGTTCTAAGTATAATTTTATAACATTTAAGTTTCGTTTGATATTTGATTAAATGTAGTAAATACATATTATTGAAAATTTTAAGTTGTTCAATAAACTAGTAAAACTTGAATAAGAGTTCATAATATTTTATATGCATCATATACATATGGCTACATATCACATTTCCAATTTCAGATTTCAAATATAAACATTCATTTTAATGGTCAAGATAATAAAGTCAATAATCAATGCATTGTTAATAAAACTTTAACACTAGTGCCCTTGTACTATTCCAGATCTTTTACATTAAATTATACACCGGGTGTAGTGAATGTTCGGTGAATGGAAACCAGCGGCGAGACTTGTGGGCTTTAATGCCGGCCCAGTGGGCCCCACACTGCGTGAAAAGGCCGCATGTTTGACATAACTAGATAATTAGAATATCATTTTACATCCATAAATTCTGAAAGCTGCTTCTTTTTTGTTCTTTCCAATTTTCAGCATTTCAAGTGGGGTCACAATAGGACGGCATCAAATGAGTTCACATTTTCATTAAATTATTCATATGCTGCTATCTTTTATTTGTCTCTTTTGTAGATAAAGTAGCCCCACTTTTCATGGGCTTATTATTTAAGAAACGGTATCATAGCTGGCTGTATTAGAAAAAAAGTTTTCTTATTTAGAAGAAAATAAAAAAATTATTCTCCAATTATTATAGGCTTTAGTTAAGGCATGTTGTGATGTCCGAAGAATGACTGTTAATGGTTGGGGATTAGAACAAGTTTTTAGTCAAATAAACAACTAACCTTTCGGTTAATTTATCCCTTTTCAAACCGGCCCATGATCATCATAGAATAAAAATGTAATACTTAATTATGCAAGTGGGTTAAGATTATAATTACAGTATTAGTTTATGATATTATTTTGTCGGCCTTGGATGCATTCGTTTATAATTCTAGTGGAAGTGAAGATACTATTGTAAATTTCTCTAGAAATATCTTGTAGATATTACATCACGCATGTTTTAGAGGTTGGTATATGCTTTCTCTAGAAAGAGATGTTTTTTCTCTCTCTTTTGTACACTGATATGGCATATGATTAATTATGATATATGCTTTCAATTTGAGTTTATCTAACAAACATTTGCGGCTGTTCTTTGGCTCTAAAGTATATCCATTATTAAATAAATAAATGTCATGACTCGGTTTGTGCATAACTTTTCCAACTTGGGTAATATGCTAGACTAATTAATATGCAAGTTGGACATAGGCGCAAATAGGGCTGCACAAAAAATTCGTATTTCGTGATTCGATTCGAGTTTGATTCGGAAAAGTTCGAAAAAAAATTCGATTCGAAATTGAGTTCGTTCGAAATTAATTCAAACCAAATTCAAACTGGATCTGGTTCGTTCGAAATAGGTTCGCAAACTATTTTAGTTTGAATCTCAAAGTAACGTGAACCGTTGATTTCCGCTGATGACTTATGTTCGTTGATAAAAACATAAGGCCACCCAATCCATGATCGCTCTCAGTTCTGAAAACTTTGGTGATGTTGCTCCTGTTGGCTATTTGGAAAACTGTGGATACTGTGATTGTACTGAACTTTGATTGATTGTACTAAACTTTGGTGTTTGATATAAATTTTGGTATTTGTAATTAATTTTGATATAAACTTTGGTGTACTGTGTAATTAGATTCAAATCAAATTTAGTTCGAAATTAATTCAAATCAAATTCAAACTGAAAGTAAGTTCGAATCGGTTCAGTTCGTTTGCAGACCTAGGCGCAAAGGATGGATATTAGAGGCCGGGCAAAAGGAACTTACCTATCCCTACTTTCCGACCAAAACCAATTTCAAAACCGGTGGCTTAGGCTTCACGAATCAGATCCTCTCGCCTTTTTAATTCCATCACATCAATTAATGCGTTGGATCATATCCTACTTTTTATCTTCCCGGGCATGTTGTATTCTATAATTATATGCGTACTTTATTAAAATTTTAATGAAAAATATTAACTGAGATTAAAGTTTTATTTGAAAGTTTTAAGTCATGATTTCTTTTTTCAGAGAGAATTAATACGACAACCAGTCTTATGCACCGCCTCCTATCTCAAAGATGCAAGTTTCTTTTTTCAGATAAAAATTTTCATTAAATCTTTCAATTTTAAATATCCGTAAAAGATCCACTTAATATAAATCTCCCACATAAAATGTACTGTCTTAATCATTAAATCGGGTATGGATTTTATGAAAGACATAGGGACTGCAATTCCCTAAAAATTTTAGGGGGATATGTTATGCGTTAAGGAAACTTAAATATTCATATGATAAATATGCGGTTCAATTGATAAAATAAAAACACCAGTATATAAATTTTATACAGCTTACCACGCCAGTTACCGACCCGATATGGCAAAAAGCGAAATTATGCCGTAAGAGGTTCATTGGCATATGCCTCAATGCCTAAGGATGACAATGGATCTTACCCGCATGTATTATACTAAGTCTATGCCTGACCCGTTTATCAAAAATTCATACCCGACAAGCGGACAATATCTCATTAGGGGTGAAAACAGAGCGGATACGGAGTGGATAGTGGTAAAACCATATCCATATCCTTTATTAATTTATATTAGAATTCATAATATTTATATAATTATAATGGTTAATAACATAATTTGTTCATGATATATATCTACTATTCGAATATAGATAATTGAGACATAAAATCTAATTTTCCGAATACAGATTGAATATTATCCATACCGTTTTCACCGTACCTCATGCCGAAGAGTATTTCACATTCCAAAGGCTCCAATCCCTATTTAAGTCCTTTTCATTGCTTGTGCGATAGTCCTCTGATCCTATCCACAATTTTTCCCCAAAGGCATTTCGTGCAAAGATTTCTCACGTCTTTTATTTCTTTTGTAAATACCACCAGCATTTACCGGACAAAGGAATTTGGATAACTCGAAAATTACAACGCGTCGTTTTTTTTTGTGAATTCAGCCTGGTAGGCTACAGCCCAACAAATGCAAGGCCACAAAATCCACATTTTACCTCAGCATTACCGTAGCAATGATAGTATGTATAAAGTAAAATAACTTCATGGATGGCACCAAAGGAAAAGATATACCCAACATCATTCTTCATAATACAAGCAACACTGACATTACCTAAAGGTAAAGAATTCAATCCCTTGAAGATGAGTGTTCCAATATCTTATTAACTTGTCCTCGTATCTCCTCATGCAAGGCCAAAACTTTTGGGGAAAAAATAAATTAAAAAAAAAGAGGCAGCACTATCTACGGCTGAAAAACAACAACAAATTAAAGACGATTAAACAGATGTTCCAGCTCAAAACTCTTCTTCTCTCTCTAACTTGTTTCTTTTGTTACATTTTTTTTGGGGTTGGGAAGGAAAGGGGGGTTCTAGGTTATGCAGGGACATAAGATTCGAGCATGAGTTGAACTTTAGATGGAGACAATATCTCGACTATTAGATATGTGAACTTCCAGTTCTTGTTAGACTGGTCCTTGAACATCTCAGCGTACACCTTCCCTGCTCCATGTGGGCCCCGTATATAAAAATTTACCTGAAAAAGTAACAAACATTTCGCTCAATTATTTCTTCTAAAACAGCTGCATGATAAGCAACATAATCAACAAAATTATACATAGTTTGAAGGACAACTAAACAGCCATTTGCACACAGTGCACATCTGTGTGTGTCATACAAGAGAGTATACCTCAACATGTTCAACACCATCTTCATCAGTCCAAACCCGATTAGGGATGCGTTGTCGAGCTGCACGGTTTCTGCTCTCCTGGCCGTATCCAGTAACCGGAGTTCCTATCCTCACTGTCACCTGATAACAATCAATAACACCTATCAATTTGATTCATCTTCTTTTAGGGTGATTTTCAGATATAGCACACACCTGACTGTCATTCTGTACTCTTGTGAGGGCTTTTCCGAAAATTTTGTACCTGCACAGTAGTTACAAAGAACAAATAAGTATTTCAAGCACGCACTGACATTTTAGTCTAAAAGACCTCCAATATGTATTAAACATATTTTACAGTGTACATACAATTTATATATGCACATAACCAAACATTTTTACAATTTGCTTGTAGCAACCAATAATTTTGTGTTTATTGAAATTAATACATAATTAACATTATTAGCCAATTGCTTCATAGTTAAACCAATTGCTACATAATTAACTAGAACTAAGGTTATAAAACCAATTGCTTCATAGTTAAATCATTTTAACTAGACATAATTAACATTATTAGCCTTATTACTAAGGTTATAAAACCATTCATAGTTAAATCATTTTAACTCGATTATAGTAGGGGCGAAACCATCACATTTCCCATGATAACTCACAAATGTTCGATTCTACTTCGAAAATACTACAAAAAAATTAGATACTACTATGAATATCAAAGAAATATTATCCACCATTAGCAAAACACATAAACACAATTTTAATTGTCATTTTTGGCACACAACTGAATTGGCAGAGTATACAGAGTGAGAAGACCTCATTACACTACAACAAATACAAACAAGGTTCAAACAATCTTTCCCTTCTTCTCAATTTAGACTGGAAATGAAGATAGTTGAAGGAAATTACATACTCTTTGGGCTCAAAGATGAGCTCCTTAAAGACACCATATGCGGCTATGCCAGCAATGCCAAGACCGGCAAGTATTATAAGACTGTATGAAGCACCTTCTGTGAAGGTCACCGGCTTTTCTGGTATGTGATATGTCGGAGCATCGAAAGGGTCTTCCACTGTTGATATATCACTTTGCTCCTGAGTTTATTTACAAACTCAAGTGAAACAACAGAAGGGAGTTTTGCCAATTTCAGCTGATATTTTATGTTTTTGCATGTTATAACCAACATTTCTTAAATTTGCATAAATATCAGTACTTTTCATATGCTTGTCAATTAAATCCAACCCATTTAATAATGTAAGTTTATATTTAATTAAAAGTTGAACATCACTCCTGCCTCTCGTGGAGTTGTTTTAATGGACTGAAGTCAAACTCAAGCAAAATTGGGTGTCAAGTGGTAAATTGCAATTTGTCTCATGTAAGTTTAATCATATAAGTTTTCTAGTTGAGTTCACAAGGAAACAAAATTAAAAAATTATCCATTGTGTTAGTCTCAACCCCCTGAGTTCAATAATTGAGTGTAACCGGAAGTTGTATGCATATTCAGGAAATGTAGGTCCTCTCTTGCAAATAATGTGAATAGGGGTTAATTCTTAAAACATAGATCATAAGAGGAATCATACAAAAATAAAATCAGAACCTTGTTTGGTTTTTTATCTGGAGCCTCTGTTGAATAATCGGCAGCACATGGCCGTACCATAGACGGAAGCTTATGATGTCTCCATTGTTGGTCCTTACTAAGGTAATTATTATATGATCTTGGTTTCGTCAAATACCATCTTATCTGGTTTCCCAATAAACTAGATGTGCCTGAATAAAAAAAAAAATTTAAAACATACCAAATACAGAATCATTATAAATTCTAGTTATCGCAAAATTTGATGTTGGTAGAAAAAAATGGACCCGGAAACAATAAAAGAGCACCACACCTTCAAACCTAGTAATATCCTGCAAAGTAATAAAAGTACCAAATTAGACACTATATGGCAGCTTAGGGAACAGCTATATTTAAAAAAAAATACTGACAAAAAAAAGAAGATAACGACTATAAAGCACACTCGAGTCTGGTTTTAATATATTTTTGGTTAAGCTTGACCAACTGAAATTCGGCTTAAATTGAGCTGTTCATCTGCATGCAATAACAAAGTCAAGGCGCTAAAAGCAATACATAATGCAATATACAACTTGGGAACGCTAAAAAAAAAGAATAAAATAAAATACGTAGTGCAAACAACTAGCATTCAACCCAATGGAGTTGGCTACGGTGCTACGAATAGCATAGAGGGCCTCCGTGCTACGGCTCAATATTTGAGTTTTCAAAATCCTAACTGTCGATCCGAACCGTTCAACATGATCTCCATATGAATATGTACTTGCAAACCAAATTTTACATTTTTTAAAATTTTTTTACTATTTTTTTGGATAGGTAGAAAAACACTTGATCTGAATGGTACAGAATTTTCAGATCAATTGATTTTCTACCTATCTAAAAAAATAGTAAAAAATTCTAAAAAATGTAAAATTTGGTTTGCAAGTACATATTCATATGGAGATCATGTTGAACGGTTCGGATTGACCGTTAGGATTTTGAAAACTCAAATATTGAGCCGTAGCACGGAGTCCCTCTATGCTACGCGTAGCATATTAGCAATTTCCCAACCCAATAACTTCATTGACAAAATATGCAGTGCTACAATCTAGGCATTTCATCGAATAAGATGATTGACAAAAGCTATTGAAATGAAATAGGCAATTGTAGGGTTTTTTCACCTTGAAGACGGCAGTGACCTCTCGTCTGGCGGGGGAAGAGGCGGCGGCGGCGGCGGCGGAGACAAGAAGGCGCTGGGTTAGGCGATTCCGTACTGCTCCGGTGCTCCTATAGGTCATAGCTCTAGCCAGAGAGGTGGAGAGATCTCTTTACTTTTCTAGAATTATTTTTTCCCTGGGGATCAGTTCGGGGTTGAAACGGGTCAGGGGAGGTGTGGAACTAGGTTTCTAAGCGGGGGTAACTCGAACAGTCGAAACCTGAGAGAGACGAAAGGTTTTAGTCTGTCATGAATTAAAACTTTTTTAACGGCCCAAATATTGCACTAAGCCTTATACCTTTACAAAAGGCCCAAAATACTTAATAAATAGGCCGAAAATGCTGGAAAGTTGAATAGTTGATATTGGTGGACTATACTTTCAGCATTGACGGTCTTTATATTTTTTTGCAAGATTTAGTTTTTCGGATTTCAGTGTCATTCCGGTATCTTCTAATGTGATATATATTAATATGAAAACACATTATGCACAGGGGCTTACCAGCCAGCTAGTATTAGAATAACGAGTCGGCTAATATGATATCAGTATCATTTGTACTAATTTTAAAACTTGTTAGACTTCAAATAACTAATTTAAACCGTTCAAACTAATTTACATTATTAGTGATGCGTTTACATATAAAAAAAAATTATTTTTTCAAAAACTTCCACATTTGACTGCTTGACTTAATAATAAATAATTTCGAATAAATATAAATTTTGTATGTAAACGTACAATTAATGAAATAAATCAGTTTGAAAAATTTGAATTCACCATTTGAAATATATTCGATAGATATTAGAGTTGGTATTATATAGATTAAAATGACACTGATCTTAAACTAGATATACTCTAGAATAACATAGGGGCTTACCAACTAATTTTAAAATTAAATACAGGGACAGGTATATATGATCCAACAAGTATAGTAGCTTTATGTAGTTCTCAAGTACTAAAATTAGATACTCGTCTGTTGATTCTGCTGCACGAACTCTATAGAACTAGGGTGTTTTTAAGCTCACCAAGTCTCTTTGTGAGTTTAATTCAAAAACCTATTGAATTGGCTTCAAAAAATGCATCTAAACTGTTGAAATCGATCTACTTTACGAGTGATGCATTTACATGTCAAATTTATAAATTTTTGAACTAATTTAGTATAAAGTCAAGCGGTAAAAAAAAAATTGTTTATAAGTTAATTTAATGTGTTCATTTTTCATCATTTTTTTACCGCTTTATATTAAATTAGTTTGAAAATATATAAATTTGACATGCAAACTCATCACACGTGAAGTAGATCGGTTTCAACAGTTTGAATGCGTCACTTGAATCCAATCCGACGGATTTTTGAGTTAAGCTCACAAAAAGACTTTGTGAGCTTAAGAACACCCTAGTTCTACTCCTCTGTATATATACATGTTCCATTATGTGAAAACAAAAAGGAATAAACAACGCAAAGATAAATGTATAGCAAAGGTAAATATCTTGGGACAATATCTAGATAACTATTTTATTAAAGTTACTTGTTTCATTTTTTTTTTAAATAAGTACATTGTTAGCTCCAACGTTAATTCTTAAAAAAAAATTATGAATATAGTTTTGTATTTTCTTCATAGAAAAATGAGATACATCATATATTATTCATATTAAATTTATACTTTACATAAAACAAGTTATATATACTAAACAGAACACAATAAAAAAATGACTATGATTAGACTGAAAAAAAATAGATAACAGCACATTTAGGCACATATGCATCATAATGCGTGTATGTATCGAATAATTAAATTAAGTAACTGACTTAAATTAGATCGATAAACATAGTTAAAATCACACTTAAAAAGCCCGAACCAAAATCACGTCTTCTCGATATCTCCGTTCGGTTGTTTAATTTTCTTTTCATCGATCATAGGTACGCAGATTTCATACCACTCCCCATACATGTTGTACTCTTTTCATCATCATATCTAATTAAATTAAAACTCTCGTATAGATGGGCTACGGTGAATTGCTAAGTAAGGATCGATCTTGTTTTATTTCAGGCTCATATCTCTGTTTTTAAAGACCAAATAGTTGATCCGAACCGCTCAACAAGATATCTATATTGAAATATGCTTGGAGAACAAATTTTACATTTTTTGGAAATTTTTAAATATATATATATAATTAATTCTCAATCTTATGTATTAATAAGGAAATTAATTTAAAATTTTGCAGGTTTAAATATGGATCTTGAAGCTAACACAAAGCCTACTAATGAAATTCAAAAAGACAATTACCCACAATCAAGTGATGGTAGTCGTCATGAAGTTAAATTAGCTTATTTAATATCACTCATCTCTTTCTTCTGTTTCATAATTTGTCCGGTAATGATATATCGTGACAGCCACAATGATGAAGTTGATTTCGTTTCAATAGCTTGTGGGGACTGCATTCCTCAAGCTCTAGGATTGTTATCCGTTCGGTTATTGTGGCAAGCGATTCATGAAAATGATCCAAAGGAAGAATTTCTTCACGTAAATTGTTTGTCTTATACATTCTCATTGATGATCACCATTTTGTTCTTTAATTTAGTGAACAAAAAAATTCCTTTAACCTACTGCATTATTCCTGCTATCCCTTTATGGTTCTGCCTTATTCCCTTTTATGTTTTGATATTTGCCATACCGACGTATCCAGTGTTACTGATTTATTATGATGGTCGACGACATAATCTAGATAAGGAGATGATTGAAACTGTGGGAGAACGATGGACAGCCGAGCATACAAACTCCCACAACAAGGATTTAACAATTATTATTTTTTTTATTCTTATTTTTATTATTATTTTTATTTTTAATCAAAAATAATAATGCTGTATTAGAAATCTAATTTCAGCTGGATTATTTGAATTATAAGGCTTTAACATGGGGGAGGTATATATATATGCGAATGAGATGTATATGTTTACGAATTTGTATTGCAAGAAAAAAATGAAAATAGGTGGATGAAATGAAATGAAATGAAATGAAATTATCCTTTTAAGTCATCAATTTTGACTTGCCATATTTTTTATAGCCTTCCTATAACTACGTACATTCAGAAACTATAGAAATGCTTCTAGCTAAAATTTCACAAGTCCAAGGAGAGCTTGCTTGAATGGTTTCCTCTCTTTTCATTCACTTATATTTTCCATAAACGTGTACCATCATATGGTCTTTTCATGTGCACTATATATATAATTATGGACTTGGACAAAGTCACGTAGGACCCAAAAAAAAAAAAAAAATAAGGAGAAATCAACCAAATAGCATATATCCAGTAAATAAGTATCTTGGTACACTTAATTTTTGAACTATGCATAAATTGAGTAGCTATAATTAAGTTGGAGAGTGGACGGTTGTCAGGTACAAATATAATTTCTCCAAATTAACAGAAGCCTAATTAATTTTTAGGGCCCTTTCGATTTCACTACTTCATCACATGTAGGAAGCAGTGATTCCTCTGAAAGCATAATATATTTTTCGATACACTGAACTAAAACAAACCTACTCATTTTTAAAAAAAAAAAAGTCTTACAGCCCATCCATTAAAAGAAAGTCTTAACACTAGACATTGACGCAAACGAAACCCTTCTACAAAGTCTGAGGAACACACACATAGCCTCATTAACTAATTATTACTGAAACCCGTCTGACCGACCCATCAGTTGGGCAGCAACAAGGTTTCAGCACACCTAAACCAGTGTTGTAAAATGCGGTTTCTATGCGGTATGCGGAAGGCCACCGCATACCGCATATACGGTATGCGGCCGCATATGCGGATTTTCATGCGGACTTATATATGCGGATTTAAAATGAGAATTGATATATATATAAACAAGTATGCAGTGATATGCGGTGATATGCAGTGATATGCGGTCAATATGCGGTGATATGCGGTGATATGCGGTCAATATGCGGTATGCGGTATATGCGGTATGCGGTATGCGGTATGCGGTATGCGGTAATATGCGGTCGAATATGCGGCCGCATATGCGGAACCGCATATTGATTTTTCATGCGGTTGCCAACCGCATATGCATATGCGGCCGCATATGCGGCCGCATGAACCGCATTTTACAACACTGACCTAAACCATCATCGACTGGGCATCCAAACACAATGACCTATATAATCCCTGAAACAGAAAAGCTACCTAAATTGGTAAACTGACCATGTCTCACAGCAATCTAAGACCCACAAATAACAAACAACCCACTTTTTGGAACTCCTCATTATTACAAATATATTGTATCAGCATAAAACGAACACTACTGATCATTCAGATAGTTACACAAGTTCCACTTCTCCACGATGGTCTTGTGGTGGTACTCCGCCTTGTGCTAGAGGTGCTTCGCCTTGTGCTGGCGGATACCTCATCCAACCTAACTTGAACAAAACAGTCCAGAAAAGACCAGGCACCCAGGTAAAAAAAGACCCAATGTCATGCCTGATATTGATCACACCATTCTTTATCCTTTGCCTAATATCTCCCAGAGATCTGAAACGTCTCTCCCCATTCAGATTTTCTTCCGAAACACCATTCAGATTTTCTTCCGAAAAACTCAAATTAAACCAGCCCCATAAAAGAACTCCCCTAATTGATGAACGGTAGACTAATAAAAATCCATACAATATTCGAGCAATGGTGGCAAGTTCTATTAAGACCTGCACATCAAAATTTATATAAAAAATACACAATTAGTAACATAATTATATCTTTGATTGCACAAGTCATATATTCGCCATGAATTACAATATAAACTCCCCTCCCCTGACGGGTATTTTAATAAAATAACCAATCCAGGGGAAAGACGTCTTTCTTCCGGCTCCAGTTAAACAAACTAAAAGGAATCTTTATTTGGTCTGTGGCATGCATGGACAGTGGGGGATGGGAGATCAATTGTTTTTTGGTATATCCATGGTCAGGGACACCATTAGCTAATCAGCAACTAGCTTAGAGAGGGGAATGAAAAGCATGGTTCTGAAACTCGGAATCGGAAATGGAATCGGGTGAATCGGCCGAGTTGACTCGGTAACTCGGATTTTTTTGGCAGAAGCTTGTTTTTGTATCCAAAAAATAGAAAAAATTAGTAAAAAAAATAATTTGTAGAAAAACTATGTTAAGACAAAATATTACACTCAAATAATCCACTAATTATATAATATAATACAAGCATTACAAATAGAATACACTTTTTATTGCCAGAAGCTACGCCGAGCTGGCTGGATCATCTCATCGCCCTCTGTATTAAAATATGAATGAGGATATCGTCCTAAATTAAGTAACAAGATATTATAAATTAATTATTATGTCTATTTCAAATTTAACTAATTTTTGTTATATAATCATAATGTCAAATAAAATAATAGAGAACAAAATTAGTAATTAACTTAGATTTGTATACTAATATTTAACTAACAAAAAAATATGTACTATTCTAATATTAAATTTATACTAAGAAAATAACACAGAACAAAAAAAATTGAACTAATTAAAATCTAATGTGTGATTAAATTACAGAGAACAAAATATGAGTTAAGTACTTACTTGATCTTGTTTATGAATTGACAAATTGATCTTGAATTAGAATATTGGATGAAAGTGGAGTTTCCGTTACATGAGTCTTTCTTCATTTCTTTCAAGCAATAAATGATAGAGCAGAGCACTCTTAAACTCGCTACTCTCTTCCCTTCTACTTATCTAGATGATGGATACACACTGCTTAACTCACGGATACAAAATAACTCAACTCACGGATACACATATATCAAATAAAAAGTAAAGAAAAAACCAAAAGCTTCATGTCTTCTCCAAAAGAAAAAGGTTCACGGATGCACACTATTAAGTAAAATAATAATTTAACTTTAACCACAGTGTAATTCACATAATATATAATATAGGAGATCAAGTACAACAAACACTATTTTTAATCTACCTACCCATTACCCATTCTCATCCCAGAAACATTTTTCAAAAACTTGGGGTTCGAACTGCAAAGTTCTCCAAAAAAAAGCATTCTCCAAAAAAAAGGATTTTCCCAAAAACTTGGGGTTCGAAATGCAAAGTTCCCAGAAACATTTTCCAATTACTGAACGGATGATCAGTTCTCCAAAAAAAGCTTTGTCTTCTAAAAAATAAAAGCTTCGTCTTCTCCAAAAAAAAAACTTCGTTCTCCAACAGCTTCTTTCTCCAAAAGTCGGTTGAATCAGCTTGACTCGGCCTAAAAATTGGCTAACTCGGCCGAGTCAAGCACTGTTCATTCGAGCTTTGCTGAAAAACTCGCACGGGCACGAGACTCGGTCTAAAATCGAATTGGTGACTGCCGATACTGAGTTGACTCGGCCAAGTTGACTCGAAATCGGCCGATTTTCCAAACCATGTGAAAAGCACAAGAATCTCACTCAGAGATGCATGGTCGATAAAGAAAGATTTGTTTCCTAATTACCAATTACCAGATGTGCTGTTTACAGAAGCAAAGGATCAGATAAGGTGGAAGTGGGGTAATACTGGTATATACTCCACCAAAACCTTATACAAAATCATGATAGGCGGTGGAAGGATTAAATGACATTTCAAGGTGTGCTGGATGACTAAAATACCACCTACTGTCAAGGAGATACCGTGAGATTCTGAACACAAAACTGGGGTATATTATTTACATACGCATTAAAGGAGGCAACTCATGAGGTACAGGTGTAGCCAACAAGGGGTAGGAATGATGCAGCACGCAAAAATGTATTTATTTTTATAAACATTATGAACTCAAATTTATTTAAATTTCAACAATGATGGGGAGAAACTTACTAAATTTGTTGTATCGCACGCATCAATCCAACCACATTTCGTGGTTTGAAAAAGCCCACCGGTCCAGGATCGGACCGGCCAACCCTTAGACCAGACCCGGACCGGCCCGAGCCCGTGGAAACCCGTGCACTGGACTGTCCAAACGGGTGGGCCGGGTTAAGCAAGGTGCAGAACCGGATTTTTGGACCCAACCCGCGATGACTAGACCCGTTTGAACCCCCGGTCCGGGACCGGACCGGACCCAACCTGTGCTAACCCCCCAAACCCGTACCAACCCCCCAAACCCGCCCGGGACCCGAGCCAACCAGCTCCAACCCCCGCCAACCCGCCCGAATTCAAATTTTTTTTTAAAAATGGCTCCCAATTTCTCCCAAAAAACAAAAAAAAACAAAAAAATCGGACCGGACCGGACCAACCCATGGAACTGGAGGGTTGCGCACGAGTTTGGGTTGACCGAACCAAGCCCAACCTGTGGACCCGGACCAGTGCCAACCCGGGTCCGTGTCAACTCGTGGACCAGGCAAGTTTGGACAGGACCGGACCGCCCCGTTTTCAATTGCATGTCCACATTGAGTGTATACAACACCCAAAAATGCGGCGTATACCTCTAATTTTGCGTAATTCCACCCTATGTTCCACAAAAAACCGATGATTAAAATCATTGCTGACACAAGATTGCTCCCACCACTTATAATCTTTATGACATCTCTAACTCTCTCACTAAAATTTCTGACAAGTATAGCACCGATAGACTCCGCAATAACAAAACCTAAACAAAACTGAATTTAAAAGTTTAATTAGTTAGATTATTTTTTGTGTTTCAATCATATACCATATTGAACTCAAGTTTTTATTTAGGTTTTCTCATATCGATTCCAAATTACAAAAATTCAACTATTGGACTATTTTTTTATCTACAACCTAAGTCTCATATATGTTTTAACCCAATCTAACTATATGGACACTTAAACTAACTTTATTAGCAAATAGTAGGTTGTAGACTATGTTATTAACAACCATGTTTCTACATTCACATATTACTGAAGTAGAGGAAAATAAAAGATACATACCCATGTATGTCCAAAATGATAATAGAATCCTGAATCAATAACAATGATAATTCCTGATACTATTATTCTGGTTGCCAATTTGGTCTTCTCCCAAGTACTATACTTCTTAGATGGAATGAGGCACAATGGAATATAATTCAACAACAAAGAAATTAAATATAAATTGCTTTGACTTCGATTCTCCGTCTCATATCGAACTATGAGAAACCTAAAATAATAATACAAAAAATGAAAATATACTGCCAGTTTTATTGTATGCAATAACCAACTCATATATATAAATACATTATAGAAAAACCTATTAAGTCCTTGTCTCACTACTGTAATTTCACAAAAAAATCACATCAGCATCTTCTGAAACCAAAAAATTAGTTCTCACTACTGATGTGAATTTACGGTCCTTATCAGGGATAGATTGATAAAACAAACATTCAATGATGGGCTAACTAGAATAGATTTCCCCCAAAAACTAAAAAATAACCAGAATCAGGGTCCAGATGGATACTTAATGATCTGTGTGTCCTCTGTTTTCAAATAATCATAATTTCACAGTTCCTGTTTATTTGGAGGTTTCAAAAGACTATGGAGTATGGACTATGGAGTACTTTTATCAAAGATAACTTATTTACTTAGTTTGACCCACATTCAAACGAACAAGTGAGACAAGGAGTTAATAAAACACCTAAGATCAAAGAAAAGGAGAAAAACACCTAAGATCAAAGATATTGAGAGAGTTGGTCGCCAGCGTAAGGACGTAGCCAATGTACTCCACGTAGAACATCTTATCTCGCAAACTTGAAAAATGACAGATTTGCTTGGGAGGATGACTGGATGCAGTGAGAATAGCAGAGGTCGAAGTGGAAAAGGGTAAGATGACTGGAAGTGAGGTCGGAGTGGGAGAAGAAGAAAAGGGACATGAAACAGGAATGTAAAGCAGAGAGAGGAGAAAAAGAGCAACCGGTAGATCTCTCATGGTGTTCAAGAGTTGTACGAGTGCTGAGATGGAGGGATGATGATTGGAGGTCTTGAGGAGTGACCGTGTACTTTCAAGAGTACGAGGGCTGATCAGATGAGAGGGTTGATCTGAGGTTGAGAGAGTAAAGCGGTTTGAAAATGTATTTGGTTTTGTAATTTGTGTATTCTGTATTGAATTCAAGAAGAAGAGATACATGCCTATTGATAGGCGAGATTATTACATGCATATTTGTACTAAAAGTTAAACAAGGTAATGAACTGTAGATAGAGATAATGCTAAACGGAAACTGAAAATCTCAGAAACAAAAGAATAAATCTTAATCTCATCATCTCAAGTCTTGTATGAAATGAGAGGTCCAGTGATCCGATGTGACATCAATCACAGTGAGCTTGGATTTGAGAAGCTTAAATCAAGAAGTGGGTAATGGCTTGGTCATGATGTCGACAAGTTTGTCATTGGAGCAAAGAAAATGCACATTAAGTTCTTTGGAAGCCACACGCTCACGAACGAAATGGTAATCTATTTTGACATGTTTCGTGCGGGCATGAAACATTAGGTTTGCGGCAAGAAAGGTTGCACCAAGATTGTCACACCATAATGTGGGTGGAGAGATGAGGGGAATGTGGAGCTCTTGAAGAAGGTATTGGAGCCATATTTCGGTGCAAGTGATAGCAAGGTTACGGTACTCAGCTTCGGTACTGGAACGAGATACAGTTGGTTGCTTTTTAGCACTTCAAGAGATGAGGTTACGGCCAAGGTAAATACAAAAATTAGATTCGAGCGATGATCATCAAGCGAGCCGGCCCAATCGGCATCGCTTAATGAAGGGTGTGAGTGGAGACATCAAATATTGTGGTGCCATGAGTGAGAGTGCCTCGGATGTACCTCAAAATTCGCTTGACGGCGGCCCAATGGTTGGTGGTAGGAGTATGCATGAACTGAGACACCTTGTTAACTGCAAAAGAAAGGTCGGGTCGAGTGATTGTGGCATATTGGAGAGCGCCAACAATACTTCAATAGAGATACGGATTGTTAAATGGTGAACTATCAGCATGAGAGAGGGTAGATGTGGCGGCCATGGGGGTTGGAGATGGTTTGGATGTGTCTATGTTTGTGCGAAGGTCTTGGAGGTATTTGGCTTGCGTAAGTTGGATCCCTTGGTTAGTGGGATGCACCTCAATGACTCAGAAGTAGCTAAGTGGCCCAAGGTCTTTGAGAGAGAAAGCTTCTTGAAGGTGTGAGATACATTATTGTATGTGAGAGGGATTGCTACCCGTGATCAAGGTATCATCAACATAGATCAAAATCATAGTGGTGTGATCACGAGAATGAGATGTGAAGAGAGAGGGATCATAGTTGGATGCGGGAAAACCAAGTGTAATGAGAACCGAGCTAAGTTTGGTGAACCAAGCCCGAGATGACTGTTTAAGTCATAAAGAGCTTTTGGATAAGAGGCACATATGGTCAGGGTGATCAGGGTCAATGAAACCAGGTGGTTGACTCATAAAGACTTGTTCGGTGAGGTCACCATTTAAGAATGCATTGTGCACATCCAATTGGCGAATCGGCCAATGAGAGGAAGCCGCAATAGAGAGAATAATGAGGATGGTAGTTGGTCTGACAACAGGGCTAAAAGTGTTAAAATAATCAATACCTTCGGTTTGGTGAAATCCCTTTGCAACTAAGTGGGCTTTGTAGAGTTCAATCGAACCATCAGTACGGCGTTTGATGCGATAAACTCATTTGCAACCAACGGGCTGGTGGTTTGGCGGAAGTGGAACTAAAGACCAAGTCTTGTTGAGAGCCAAAGCATTCATTTCAAGAGCCATTGCATTGCGCCACTTGGATTTGGTGTTTGCTTGAGTGAATGATGTAGGTTCGGATTCAAGAGTGGTGGAGAAAGCCACATGGTCGAGAAATATACGGGTGAGACGAGTATTGTCGCGGGTTCGAGTGGTTATCGGGTGAGTGGAAGAAGGGGCAGGATCGGGTGGGAGGACGGGATTAGAGGGGATCCGAAAGATGGGGCTGTAGAGGATGGGGTGCAGTCAGATATGGGGTTAGAAGGGGTATCGGGTGTGGGGTTATTTTGGGCTGTCAGGTAAGGGATTGGTAGTTGGGGTTAGGTGGGCTGTAGCAATAGGAGAATTAAAGGGGATGTTGGGTTGTGGAGGTGGTGTCCCAGATGAGAGAGGGAGTGAAATAGGAGAAAAAGAATTTGAGTTTTGGACTAAGGCATTTGGGCCAATTAAATAAAGGTTGGAGGTTGAAAAAGGTGAAGTTTCAGTAGAAGTAGAAGAGGGGGCCGAGGGTGAGGAATTTTTTAAGGGAAAGTAATTTTCATCAAATATGACATGGCGGGAGATATAGATTTTGTTTGTAGGCAAGTGAAGACATCGATAGCCTTTTTGGGATGATGCATAGCCGAGGAACAAGCAAGGAAGAGAACGCAATTTGAGTTTGTGAGAGTTGTAGGGCCGGGTGTATGGGAAGAAGGAAAGAGTAATCAGGGGCTTTGTGAAAGAGTTTGGTATTCAATTGATGAGGTAAACGATACTCGAGCAAACTTCATCCCAATAAATGAAAGGTAGAGAGACATGAGACATGGTGGCCAAGGCAAGTTCAATGATATGTCGATGTTTTCGTTCGGCAAAGCCATTTTGCTTGGGAGTATAAGGGCAAGTAGTTTGGTGAATAATGTGAGCAAATTGTTTGGTTATGGGTATGTATTTGATACCACCATCGGTTCTTAAGGTTTTGATTTTGGTTGAGAGCAAGTTTTCGGCTTGTGCTTTAAAACATGAGAACAAGTGAGGGACTTTGCTTTTGTGTTTCATAAAGTAAATCCATGTAAAGCGAGAATAATCATCCACAAAACTAACATAAAAATGAAATCTATTAAAGGAAGTTATGAGGGAAGGATCCCAAACATCCGAATGTATCAACTCTAAAGGAGAAGAAAAAGTAGAATGAGAAGAAGAAAAGGCAATTTATGCGACTTTGCCAAACAACAATCATGACAAGTACTCATTTTTTGTGAAAAATAAGGTAAATTTTCATGACTAAGTAAATATAGAGTGGTGGGGGAGGAGGGATGACCAAAACAGGCGTGCCAAGTGTTGGGCGAAGCACGAACTCCTAAAAGAGCTTGAGGAGGTGGTGAAGGAGAGGAAAATGAGAAGAGACCATTATTGCATGGGACTTTGAGAATAGTAGTCTTGGTGAGGCGGTCCTTCAAATAACAAAAGACATGAGAGAATTCAATTGTTAGTTGAGAGTTATCCAACAAGAGTTGAGAAAGGCTAAGTAGGTTTTTTGAGAATTTGGGGACATGTAGAACTTTAGTAAGAGAAAGAAAATGAGTAAAAATTAAGAGTTTAAAATAACCAATATGAAGAATTGGTAAACCCGCATCATTGCCTATTTGGAGCATGTCATGGCCATCATAGTTGAAAAAGGTAGAGAGATTATTGAGATCATTGGTGACATGGTTGGTGGCGCTAGAATCCAAAATCCATTCGGAAGAAGATGAGGCCGAGCTAGTCGGGTTGGCCACATAAGTTTGGTAAGTAGGTGGTCGGCCTTGGTAAGATGGATCGGCATTATAACGGAAATAGCATGCCTTGCCAACATGGCCGAATTTGGAGCAGATTTGACATTGAGGTTTGTTGGTGTTGTCAGCTGGGATTTTGGGGGCCTGATATTGCATAGTGCAGCCTGGGTTTGGGGGTCGATTTTGGGCTGTGTAGGTAGGCCGAGGTGCATATTGGTTGGTGCTAGGGTATTGGGGAAATCCGGGTGGGTTAGAGGGTCGGGTCTGGGTGTAATTGGAGCGGTTTTGGTTGTAAGTGGGTCGGGCTGGTTATAAGGGTAATTGTGACGGTTTTGATGGTAACCGGGTCTTGTAAGAAAAACTTGAGGAGAATCAATAAAAGAGAGAGAAGTGGGATTTGGGTTCTGACCTTGTATAAGTTTCTCAAAACTCAATAATATGCCATAAAGATCGAAAAAGGTGAAAGGTTGAGCTCGGCTTGCACTGGAGGTGTGATAGAGATGACGAAGGGGTTGTAATCTGAACCGAGGCCATTGAGCAGTGCCGATACGAGGTCGTCTTCACTAATTGGCTGACCAATGAAGGCGTGTTCATCGGCAAGGCTACGCATCCGGTTGAGGTAATCGATGCAAGGAGCAGAACCTTTGGTGCTGGACTGGATTTGGCGGCGGAGGTCATTAAGCCGAGCACGAGAGGCGGCCGAATAGGATTATTTGAGAGTAGACCAGAGGGCGGCGGAGGTAAGGCCGGAAGCAACTTGACCTTGGATGGTTTCGGTGAGGGAAGATCGGATCCAACCAAGAAGCATTTGATCTTGGCAGTCCCATGGATGAAAGTCGGGGTTGAGAATAATCTAGCCAGTGTCGATGCGCAGAGTTCGATCGAGTCCAGGTTATCAAGAAAACGGATCAAGTTGAAGCCATGAATAATTGGGAGAATTTGAGATTTCTATGTGAGAAAGTTGGTTTGATTTAGTTTGGTTGCTATAGGAAAATTAAGAGGGATAATAGGAGTGGGAGCAAGAGTGGGTAATAGTGGTGGTTCTTGTGGAGGTGGTTGAGGGGTTTTTCATCGGCGGCGGCCATTCACGGCTCTGATACCATAAAGCGGTTTGAAAATGTATTTGGTTTTGTGATTTGTGTATTTTGTATTGAATTCAAGAAGAAGTGATACATGCCTATTAATAGACGAGATTATTACATGCATATCTGTACTAAAAGTTAAATAATGTAATGAGCTGTAGATAGAGACAATGCTAAACGAAAACTGAAATTCTCAGAAACAGAAGAATAAATCTTGATCTCATCATCTCAAGTTTTGTATGAAATGGAGAGGTCCAGTGATAGATTATTAGAGAGAGAGAGGTTGAGAAAGAGCAATGGCTCATATGAATGGAGTGAGGGTTGTTTTGCGTTGAGGTATGAGTAATTTGGAGCTTATCTCGCAACTCAAAAGTCAACTTTTTTATTGATTACAGCAATAAATACTTATTTTTACATTATCAATGCCGGAGTTTATGGATTCTTAGTTTTCTTTTTAATTAACCTGACTTGCATGGTATTCATAAATACAAACTGCAAAAGAAAAAAAAATAGCATTCAATTCTTTTTTATGAACAATTGCTATAATCTACTGACGTTGAAAACAATAAATATATTTACGTGAAAATTATGATATAGAATAATCTGCACATTTGTATCATCCACCTGATATCCTATCTATTTTCTGAAGATAAAAAATAATCATTATGTTTTCTGAAGAATTAAATTTTAATTTCTAACAATAAATATATCCTTTGTCTCGAGTTAGTGCGGTCCCAAAAGCGCGTTCCTTAAACCTAATCATTAAAACCTTATACCAAATTTTTTTTTTTTTATATTCTTATTGTTATTTTTGTTTCTTTTTTCTTATTATTTGATACGAATTAAGAGGACAGTACACTCATCATTAGTGTTGTATTCCAGCATCATATCATAAATTTTATGAATGCACATATATAACGCATGTGCTAATTGCAGTTATATAGTTTAATTAGTGGGCCATGTAAGAATATTGTATCGATGAATCGAAACTTTTTCGATTTGGGCTAATTGTGCTTTATGAAATAAATGATATATTTTACTTCACGTTCATATTTTGTGATTTTAAAGTTTAAAAAATCGATTCAAATCGTTTAACATGATCTCCATATTAAATTATGTTGGAAGACCAAATTTTACATTTTTTTATGAAAATATTTTACTATTTTGTAGAATTTTCAAAAATCGTTGTTTTTTATGGTTAAGAATATTATGAAAAACAACAATTTTTAAAAATTCTAAAACAATAGTAATTTTGTTTAAACTATAAAATTTGATTTCCAAGCAAATTTTATTATAGAGACTATGTTGAACAATCAGGATCAACCTTTTAAACTTCACAAATAAAAATATAATTGTGAAGTAAAACACAATATTTACTTCATGAAACATAATAGCTCAACTCTCGAAAAAATATGTCCAGTCCATTTACCATTTTAATTAAAAAAATGATTGGAAAAGTATGTCATATTTCCAAGCCGATATAAGATGGCTAAGCTTATTTATTCTATTCAAAACACATTAAATGCATGCGGCTCGTATATACGGTAACTAAAATGGCTCAAATCAATCATTTAATCACAAACTGACATTTAAGCAATATTTTTTTTTCTGAAAAATAACTCCACTTATCTTATGCAACTCAAAAATCACTTTATTTTTTATATTACAACAATAATATTTTTAAATGAGGATAATTTTTTTAAATAAAAATTAGAGATCAAGCCATCCAATTATTTAATATCCACAGAGAATTTTTTCTTCTGAATTTTGAACCTGCGACCTCTCATACATAGAGTATTGTCTTTAACACTAGATCAAAAACTGATTCTCAAATGAAGCTAATTTAAACAAAGGGACATATTAATAACTGATGTTAGTCAATTTCTATTATTTCAGGGTTTCATCCCCAGCGTAGAGGCTGCCATGAATTATTGCTTTAACAGGGCCCAAATATTGCAGTAAGCCTTATACCTTTACAAAAAGGCCCAAAATTTTGTAAATAAGCCTGAAATGCTTAGTAAGTGTTGATATTCGTGGACTCTAATTTCAACACTTACTAATTTCTGATAATTACGGTTTTTATATTTTGCAAGATTCAGATTTTCAGTGTCATCTGGTACATTCTAATGTGGTATATATTAATATGAAAAAAATTATGCATGTTATATATGTCCGGGACTTCAGAGTAGTAAAAGGAAACCTCAAGGCTCAAGCTACCTAAATAATAAATATTATTATGGGCAAAAGGAGGTATAAGGCAGGAAGTGAATTCACATCACCTCCGGTACCGTATTAGGGAATCTTTTGCCATTACTTGATCTGGACCGTTCTTTTTAACTTGGCACTAATCTCAAAGTCTAATAACATTGCCCCCTCTGTCAGCCCAAATCCCAAACCGGCTGGGAGTTAATCTCAAATCATAAAGTGAAGGGAATCTTTTACGATACCGGGGAGGATATGGATCCGGCAAGAAGTAAGGGTGAAAACGGATCGGATACGGAGCGGATAGTGGTGAAATTATATCTATGTACGTTTTTTTATTTTTCGGATACGGATACGGTTACAGATCGGATTGGATAAATATATAAATATTATTAAAAATACCAAGATTCATAATAATTATCTCATTATAATGATGAATAATATTTTTTTTCATAATATATATTAAACTATATGGTATATATATACTATTTAGATACGGATAATTAAAACATAAAACCATATCAATATCAGTATACACATGGGCATTTAAATATCGGATATCCATATCTAATTATTCGAATATAGACCGAATACGAATCGGATATTATCCTCTCCGTTGTCACCCCAAGCAGAAAGGCTAAGTTCCTTCTATAAATTAAAATATTATAATATTATCTTTTAAAATTTATAAATTTTGTAATAATTAATACTATTAGTTTTTTCTCATTAAATAAAATTACATTGCGTTTATATATTCAGCTTTTCCAATCTCAATTTTCTGATTCCGTTTCTGAACATTAAATTGGTTAGCATCTCCATCGCCTTTCAATTTCAATTGCAAATTCGCGCTGGCGTCCGACGTGGCAATTGCAGCGTCTCTTTCAGCGATGCAGACATCCTTGCGATTATGAAAGCTTTCATTTTATGAAAGCTTTCATTTCGCTGATATTGCTAATATATCAACTCGAATTCTCAAATAACCATTCCAATCTGGCACGAAAATGAGAAGTTTGAGCCGAACACACTGAAACCCCACCGAAATTGCGGAAATAAATCTGCTGTTATTTCTAAAGAGATAACAGGACCCTGTTATTCCAATCCCATCCGTTGATCTTTGTTGAGATTCGGACACAAAAAGAAAATTCTTGAGATTCGCACATGAAAACTTTGAACGGTTGTGATAAGAATAACAGGATCCTGTGATCCCTTTGGCATAACGGCAGATTTATATCCCGAAATTGCAAGTGGTCCCCGGTCCATTCGAGAAATCTCTTTGAGTCCTCAAACTTGCACTGAGTAATAACCACACAAGAGCATTTATCGGGCCCCACATTTCCTCAAATATTGGGCCTTAAAGAAAGATTCCTCTAGATTCTAAGTGAATCTATAGCTGATTCTTCGTTCTCTGGTTCTGAGAGGAGCACTGAATTCAATTACTTAATTAAAATCAATGTACGCATCCTGTTTCATGAGAAATCCCACTTTGCCAAGACCAAGAACTTTTATAGGGTTGCATCAATCAAGGATTGAATCACTACCCTCAGCACCGTGCTTCATCCCAAAAGATCGGTATGAAATGATCATCTCTAGATACCAGCATCTTATTTGCTACTTTTCATTTCCTTGTAATGCTTCCGTTTTACATGATCTGTGTGCAGAGACGCGCGCTCATATCATTTTTCAATGTTTGAATTTTTCGTCATAATTTCCTGTGTAATTTCATATTTTGTTTCCTTTAGCAGTGATTGTGGATGCTCTACTTTTAGATTGCAACTATGGCAGAATCCAGTGGGTATGATCAACAAAAAGACACCAATAATAAGCGTACGAGCCAAAGAAAGAATAGAAGAATCCATAAACGCAGGATTTAGTGTGACAAAAGATCCTGAAAAAAGGGGAAGTATAGCTGGTGCAGTATCACTAATTATTGGTACCAGCATCGGATCAGGTATCCTTGCCATACCTGAAAAGACTTCTCCTGCGGTGAGGCTAATTTTTTAGTTTTATTAAAAAAAAACAGTGGGACCTTATAATGACTGATGTTAAATTAATTTCTATTATTTCAGGGTTTCATCCCTAGCGCAACTTCTATTATCATATGTTGGATTTTTCTCGTAACAGAAGCGCTGTTATTAGCTGAAATAAATGTCAATCTACGCAAGAAGAGAAACAAAGATATAATTTGTGACCAAAACAATGGAAATATAGAGATAATATCAATTAGGACCATGGCACAAGAGACATTAGGTCAATGGGGAGGAAACATAGCAACTGCCACTTACCTGTTTTTGAGTTACACTTCCATGATTGCATACACTTCCAAATCAGGGGAGGTCGTCTCGCACTTGGTTCAGCTACCAGATTCTGTCTCAGGGGCCACATTTACCATAATCATAGCGCTGCTAATTTCGGTCGGTGGGACCCACATGACAGATCGGGTTAACCAATGGCTCACATCTGTCATGATTGGGTTATTGGCTTTGATAGAAACAACATCAATATCATTTGGTGGTGGATTAAGTGTTCCACAAGTTGAGAATTGGGATAAAGTTCCACAAATGGTACCAGTTATTATCTTCACTCTAGTATTTCATGACATTGCCCCTGGTAACTAAAAAAAAAAAAAATCTTTTTCTTTGAAATAAGAAAAGTATCACAGTAAGATCATTGAATTTTTAGTTATCACATCTCAGTTATATGCGCATATCTTGGAGGAGATCTTGGGCGGATAAGATTCTCAATTATATTTGGGAGTTTAGTGCCTCTATTATTTTTGCTTGTTTGGGACGATATTGCCCTTGGCCTCCCCTCTAACATTGTTGGTTTTGATCCATTGGAGCTGCTAAAGACCGAGTGAGCATTTATCTATTTACTTTATATAATTAGTTATTTAATTTCACTCAGGTCTCGTCCTAAAGAATAAAGATGAGATGATAATTGCTAAAATTCAAGTAGATGGAGTGGCATGGGGCTAATGATAGAGGCATTTTGACTTCTAGCGGTTGGTACATCGCTTATTGGTACCCTACTTGGAGCCTCTCAATTCTTTGTAGAACAAATAATCAATCTCTTTCCTCCTTTAAAGCAGCCGTTTCGAAGAACAGTAAGTAACCGATTTCACTATGCTAATATGTGACTGTACTAGAATATTCTGCTAATGCTACTTTTTCATGATTGACATTAGATCTCACTTGTAGGAAAATGAAGATGATTTAAGTGGTAATGAAGGCAAGTTCGAACTAGCTACAGTGAGAAATTTAATAGATAAAAACAAACTCAATATTTCGGCAACTCTGATTGTGATTATCCCGTCAATTGTACTCTCAGCAGCTGTGCCAGATGCATTTTCTTTGGCAACAGATTTTGCGGTGCGTAAATTAACTCTCGAAGTTGATAGATTTATTGTCACTTACATTAATAGACCTTTTAACATATATTCCATTATGCTAATGATGTATTCATTAACCCCATCTTTATCTAATATTACATTAAGTTAGGTTATATATCAAATTTTGCAAAATCTGAAAGTTATTGACTGTCCGTCAAATAATTTGGAAAACAGATCCTACAATATTGGATTCTTGAAACATTTGATATGGAATACCAAATAATATCCGCATTGTAGAAACTATATTTAGACTTTAATTTCTTGTTTAAATGATATTGTCAAAAATATCAAATTTAGTACTATAACAAAAGATGACCTGATATAAACTGAACAAAAAAAAAAAAAAAATATAAACTGAACAAAAAAATTCAGGGAGGATATTGTATGATGATATTGTATGGAGCACTTCCGCCTATGATGGCATGGGCTATGCACTTTAGATTGACTGATCAAGAGAACCAAATCAAAAATCAATCTTTTATAGATGGAATAAGGATGGCACAATTATCAGTTGCAAAGCCTATTCTACTTGGAATGGGGATTTTTCTTTCATAATTATAATAGAACAATTCTTGACAGATATTTTCAACTTGAACTCCTATCTGTTTTCTTGAAGCATGTCAAAATTGTGAAGTGACCATTAGGGGTCACATTTTGTGTTCACTAAACTCAGACCTTATTTTTTCTTATCATTCAGCTGTTGGGTTTCTTTGTTTTAAGGCAAATTCTTCTATGGGCATAAGGACCTATTTGTAAAATGAGCATATTTTCATTTTCAAAGTTCAAACAATCGATCCGACCGTTCAACATTTTCTCCATATTACAATGTACTTGGAGGTCAAATTTTACATTTTTTTGAATTTTTTTACTATTTATTAAGATGGGTACAAAATTCAATGGTCTGAATTTGACTAGTTTTGTAACATACTTAATAAATAGTAAAAAAATTCAGAAAAATGTAAAATTTGACCTCCAAGTACATTCTAATATGGAGATAATGTTGAACGGTCGGATCGACTGTTTGAACTTTGAAAATAAAAATATGCTCATTTTACAAATAGGTCCTTATACCCATAGAAGCATCCCTCTTATCGGGCGAAAATCCTACACAAATTCTAACTTTATTAATGTCTTCCCAAAACTCCTCTCAAAGCTTCTTGCTTTAAGACTCTCAGGTGTCTTAATTATCAGGTTTGATTTTTCCTTATCAAATTGCCTTTATTCATGACCGTCACATTTCTGAAAATTTCATTGTGACAAGAGAGATAATGAGCCACATCAATGCTTCCCATAAATCGATTGTAATGGTAAAAATTGATTTTTCAAAGGCTTTTGATTTCGTTAATTGGGACTTTATTGAAGATGTCATGACATTCCGCAAAGGTGGGTTGGATGGGTAAAGGACCTCTTAATCTCGGCCTCTTCTAGGATATTAGTTAACGGTGTACCAACCGAATACTTTCACCATCGACAGGGGCTTCGACAAGGAGATCTGTTATCTCCGATGTTGTTTTTACTTGCAGTGGATGTGCTTCAACAAATAGTAAGAGTGGCGAACACAATCCTAAATCATGCTAGTTTATCAAAAATACCAGAATCTTTTTTCGCGTTACAATATGCTGATGACACGGCATTGGTAGCATGCGGATACTGAGGCTCTGACTACGCTCAAACAAATTCTTAGACTCTTTTCAAAGGTCTCTGGATTGCAAATAAACTACTCAAAAAGTTCATTTGTGGAATTCAACCTTAATCCGAACCAGTTAGAGTTGGTAGATTATCTTAGGATGCACTCAAGCCAAGTTGCTGGTAACTTATCTCGGGATGCCGCTGACCACAAAGAAGCCGTCAAGGCAATGTAAATGTGGATGTTAGAAGGCTAATGCAAAACACTGGCAATATATGTCAGGGAATTAAAAAAAAATATATGATATCCATATGAAAATATATTTGCATATCAAATTTTATATTTTTATATTTTTGTTGTTGCTACTTTTAGATAAATAAAATATTTGATGTAAATATTCTGGATTAAAGAGGCATTCTACATGTACAATTAACGAATTGGGTCATCGTTGCTAATATTGTTATTTATGGTCACCGAGCATTCAATAATGGGAAAGAAAATTATTAAATAAAAAAGGACGATGTCAAAGTTTAAAATTTTATAATATTTTTTTAGAGAAAATTGGAAAGATTTTGAATGAAATTCACGCAAGCATTTATAGATTTGATTGCAAACTATTCTTAAATCTTTGTCAATCAAAATAAGAAAGCATCGGTAAAACATTGTGGCTAGCCTTCTCATCATTCTCACAACAACCATCTAGTAATAAAAACTTAGCGTGTTTATTTTTTATTAAGTTGGTACAGTTCATATAAGAATTCTCTCGTGTTAGAGTTGTCGTTACTATATCATGTACCAAACTTATTTTCAGCTGTTAGCCTGTTACTAGGCTAACAATTATTAAATTGGCAAAAAAAAATATGTTACATAACTACACTCAAATTTAGTTAAACATGTGAATGGGCCCACAATGATTAATTTAGGAACAAATCATACTAAATTAATGACCGACACTTCTGTCGACAGAGACGTCTGAGACGTGAAGGCAAAATATATATATATATATAGAGATGGGCTACGGCGCTTTGCGAAGTATATGGTCTTTTTTACTTCACGCTATATTTTTATTTTGAAAATTCAAACAACCGATCCGAATTGTTCAACATGTTCTAAATATTGAAATGTGCTTGGAGACTAAATTTTATTACTATTTATTAAGCCACTTTGAAAATCGATGATCCACTGTGAACTAAAATAACAGTAAAATTTTCTGGACCACCGGATCAACGATTTTCAAAGTGGCTTAATAAATAGTAAAAAAATTCCAAAAAATATAAAATTATCCAAGCACATTTCAATATTTAGAACATGTTGAATGGTTCGGATTGGTTGTTTGGATTTTCAAAATAAAAATATGCGTGAAGTAAAAAAGACCATTTACTTCGCGAAGCACCGTAACCCATCTATATATATATATATATATATATATTGGACAATCTAATAATTTAGTACTATATACGGCGAACCCGTAAAACATTCATCAAATATTAGTGCCTTTTGAAAGAATCATTGAATCACATATGGAATATATACATTTTATCTAAAAGTTAAATTCCACATTGTTGAATATTCGAGTACAGAATCAATTTGTGAGTGTTTTGAATTTGTCAGAACGCACTGCTTCATTCAAATTTATTAGTATTATATAACAACTCGAGTTACATTATTACACAAAATTCGCCACAATAAATCTCAGGAGTCATCTATAAACGAGTTATAAGCAATTTCAGGAGTTGGTAATGAGCTGAACTCGGATTGTCTTATGGACTTTGAGTTAAACGAGTTGTGAGCCAACTTGAGTTGGTAACGAGCTGAACTCGAGTTGGCTTTGCAACTCGTTATTGTCATTCCAACTCAAGTTGACTCGCTCATTTATTAAATGAGCTGAGTACGAGTTAGAGGTAACTCGCTCAAACTCGGCTCATTTACAGCCCTACTTCCGCCCAAAACTCTTTGCCCAAACCTGCATTAGAAATCATACATCAAGCCTTCTCAAGTAGGGTTTTATTCATGCGCTCGGCTACTCTATTTTGCTGTGGAGTAGCAACAATTGTACGATGATGAGCTATTCTTTCATCCTTGCAAAAAAGTATTAAACTCCTCATTACAAAATTATAAACCGTTGTCAGTTCTCAACTTCTTGATTTTCTTTCCGGTTTGGTTCTCAACAAGTGTCTTCCATTACTTAAATGTGACAAACACTTGACTCTTTTCCTTCAAGAAAAACACCCAAATATTTCTTGAGAAATCATCAATAAACAAGAGTATGTAACGAGAATCATTACCTTTTGAGAAAACACGAGAATGACCCCACAAATTTGAGTGAATATGATCCAAAGTACATTTTTTTGTTGTGGATGGTTGTGCTGAAATTGAGCCTCTTTTGCTTGCGGATCGTTAATATAGTTATGGTAAGCTCTTTATCACTAAATAAATCCTGAATACAGATACTGATACTAGATAAAATGACGAAATTCTTTTCAATATTTTTCATGCGGCCACTAAAGAGCTTTGGTACATGCTAAGCACCAAAGGGGCATCTAAACCACAAAAAACACATGATCGACAGTCTTATTCAAAGCGCTTTTTAGTTGACGAGTTGACGTCCATTTATTCAAAAGTACTTGGTTGAATGCTCGTTGCACACCTAAAAATGTACAAAAAGATGATGTCGCATTCATAGAGAAATCAGCAAAAGTGACATCCATCTATAATTGTTTGTTATTAAGACATGAAGCTGCCACCAAAAGGCGATTTTTTCTCAGCAAAAGAACCCACTGATGATGAGTACTGGACCACTTGATTTATACTTCTTTTTATTTCTTTATTTAATTGAAGTGAAGAAAGTTGTTCAAAATATACCAATATGGCAATATTCTGAATTCATATCGAGTGAAAGAACTCAATTTTCGGGTTTTAGATTTGGACTGTCCAATTTGAATCTGCAACAATCCATTCCGAAGTGGGGCGCACACATTCCGAACGACGGATTCGAATCGAACGGTCCCGATTCAAAATCCAAAAATTGAGTTACTTGAGGAGATCCGGACCCATATGTTCTTACCTACCAAAAGGCAAAGATACTAACAGAGTAGTTCTTGCTTCATGCAGCACACGAATCATATACATCACTGTTTTTACTCTATTGTTTGTGCGCTGCATGAAACAAAAACTGATCTAGGAATATCTCTGCCCCTACCAAAACACAGAACAAACATTTATACCAAATTACGGAAATATACTAATACCAAAAACACCATGACATACATTTATAACCATAATACAGAAATAAAAGTAGAAGAGTGCTTCTTTTAGGCATTCACCAATTTTTTCCTTCCACCAATTTCATTTTTCCCTAGGCTTCATGCTATTATTATTCAGCATTATTTTCATATCGGACCTCATTTTTATTTTTTCTCTATAGAATAGCCGGCTTATTTCCAATTCCATTCGGATTTAATCCATCTTTTGGGCAATTCTTAGTTCAACTCGAATAGAACCCAAATTTCAAATGTTCCATCATCTCCACAAAGATTTGCAAAGGAATTACACTTTAAAACCGGTTGTGTTCTAGCACAAGCTCTCTTGCAAACATATCTAGCATTTCCATATTGCTTCTTTCGCCGACTCGTTTCCCTTTGAAAAGCACCGACGACACATGCTTTTGCCGGAGCATATCCTCGGCTGCCCGTTGTAATGTATTTATGTTTTCGGGTCTCGGATCGCAGTCGACATCTGCTCCCATTATCCCGGTACTGGAACAATTACCCTACAATTGTGAAAAAAGAAAAAGAAAAAATTTCAAGACAAAAAACAACTCTACATGCAATCTTAGTGATTTTTTTGCTGTTCCGGACAATTGTGTTTAGTATGTTTTTTCTTGCTATTAATAAAATATTCAATGTTATTTTTAGTTAGCTAAACGCATAAATTCACTATTAGTTGTCAATATGTGCGTTTATAGATTTATCATATCTTTACAGATTTAAAATTTTGGGATTTTACAAAAAAAAAAAAACACCATTTTCTAGATGGATGTTGCGAAATCATGGGGATGTTTATCATAAAAAAAAAAAAAAAAATGTAATATAGGAAGCCTCATCAACTCTAAAAAATAATCTTCTGTAAAACTAAATAAATTGATATGCTTGAGTAATTTATTTCCTGGAATATACCCTTGTTTGTTTGACAAAACAAGAGCACAAAACAGACACTTATTTGGGAAGACCGATAAAGAAAAAACAAAAGCAGCTTTTGGTGTTATGCATTTGTTCTCATGTTTGCTTCTTTTTTATTCTTTCTATGGTAATTTTTTATTTATAAAAAATATTAAATTTAGACGTATGAAAATAGAAAAAGTATTTTGTTTTCAGCAAATATAGGAATATTTGATTCATTGAATCCGATTTATGGTCAGATCCATTGATATATATTAAACGGTTTCCATCGGCGTCTATTTTTTTCAAAAAAAAACAAAAAATATCAATGAATCTGGACTACTGAATACGCGTGAATTTAATAATTTCTATAATAAAACCATAGAATACAAATCAATCAATGATGAATTGTTTGTTTGGAAAAGCAGCTAGGGAACAAAATAAAAGGGAATCTGGGTCCGGAACCTCTGAAGTAACCTAAAATTTGAGTTTACATCAGAAACGTCAAATCCGACATTTAGTATTGCCAAAAACAGATCGGACGGTCCCGATCAAAACTTAAAGTTTGAGTTACTTTATGGGATCTGAATTCCAATAACCTGGCAAAAGGGGAAGTAAACATTGGATCCAATTAAAACCCAGAGTGCAGAGACAGGTAACAGTGAGTTGACAAGATATATCTGCTGGTACCGTACCAGATGCCAAGTTGCCAACTCACCTTTCGGCCACCTCCGACAAAATTGTTACCCTCTCTTTTGTCTACGTACACTAACACTAGCCATTATTTGAGATGGAACCAGCATATTGAACAGTAAACATGTCAAATGTATTTTTCAAGTCAGATATGAATATGATGCAACTTGTAAAAATAAAAATTCAAAATTTAACATCCCTAAATAATGAATAACATAATAAACAGAGCAGAGAAATAAATAAACACCTGTGACTGGTACATTTTTACTGTAGTAAAACAACTACCATAACAAATCGGTGATTACAGATAGGCCCCAAAGTGTTATAATGTATCAAAATCTTGTCACATCAGCATACCATGAATATGATATTGTACTTGTACCAGCTGTCTGACGGTGGCAACTCATTTTCATGGATCCACACTTTGACTGGGAGTTGACATATATATTACCAATATAAAAAAAGTTAAGTTTTATCCTAAGAGGTAGAATAGGCTGATAGGCTGATAGCCATAGGACCCTTCCTGTCATGGCCACCAAAACTTTAGGTTTACATCATTAATAATTAGAAATTAATACGGAAAAGATTGAAGGTAAGAGGTTATGCTGTTATAGATAATTTTTGTAGGATAGAAAAGAAGAAAAAAACAGAGAAGAAGTTCAAAGAAAAATAACAAAAATGCCACAGATCTCCAGTCTTAACTAGTAGTCTAGTACTGGGGTAGTACAACATATACAATCTAACATGTGTACATAGTACAATAGCACCTAGAAGCTCTAGAACAATAAGCATTGATTAGGGAAAAACAAAATCCAACCTGTGCTTCTTTTCTTTGACAGAAATTAAAATGAAGTTTAACAAAAAGAAAATTACCTGGATCCTGACATAGCCGGAGCTCTGGCATTGGCCAAACGCCATGCCCACAGATTGATCTACAATATCTGCTGCACCATCAGACACAACACGAGCCACTGGATGGGCCCACTTGTCAGCTTCCCACTTCCTTACCTTTCTCAAATCCACCTCAACGCTCTTACAACTCTCCATGCAACCACAGCCAATAGAGAGCACTAACAAATCTTCTACTCCTCTCACGAAAGGAAATTCCATTTTATTGTTCAATACATGTGTTATACCCACTGCACAAGGGTTGGACATTACGTGGCATGACGTGGCAAAGCACGATTCGCTGCCATTGCAAGACCGAACTGGAGCCGGCTCGAACCGGCCCGGTTCAGCCCATGTTGCCCGACCTACTTCCCATAGCCTGAAGTTAAAACTTTCCGATTCCATCGCGTCGGCTCGCGAGAAAACAAATGGTCCGGATGTGTTCAAATTGTAACATGGAACCAAAAGTGGCTTGATGGTATCTCTCAAGCTTGCATCCTCTCCAAATGCCTCTTTCATGGTTTTCTCCATGGCCGAAGTAGATGCCTTTAGGGGGTTTTTGGAGAAAAAAGATTTTAACTTGTTAGGTTTAGGGAAGAGTAATGGGGCCCGTTCAACCAGAAACCGCCACATGTCATCGGGACGAAGAGCCTTTTCGGGCTTGAGTAACATCCCGGCGAGAACACCGCCGGACCCAGAACCAGCAACGAGGTCAAAGAAATCAGAAATTCTCGCGTACGCATTGCCGGAGATGGATTGCAGAGATGACTCCAGTTGGGCAAGTGCTTTAGCTGCGACAATACAGCGCAAACCGGCACCGTCAATGGACAAGATACAGACTTTGCGGCGGCTTGGTTTCGGTGGAGACGAGACGGGGGACAGATTGCGGGGTACGTGAAGGAAATCGGGATGGTTGGTGGTGTAGCCGAAGAGAAATTTGCTCTCCAAAATGGAGAAGATCTCATAGCTGAGCTTGTCGGTGGTGAGTGAGCCCGGTAAATGAGAGGTGTCGTGTACCTCTACTACCATCTCCTCTGCTGGTGGTTCCATCTCTGTTCTCTGTTCTCTGCTCTTTTGGTCTCTCTTTCTCTCTCTCCCTCGCTCTCTTATCCTCTCTTCCACTGGGTATATGGGGAAGTGTGCTAGTGAAAGATGATGCTTTTGTTGGAGATTTTGGGTGGCAAGCTCTGAGCTTCGGTTTCTCCTTTTGGTCACATAGCACGCGGTTAAAGAGGTTTAGACTTTAGAGAGAGAACAGAGATGTAGAACCAAAAACAGAACGGAGCAATATTTCTCTCATCCTGTTCTCTCTCTCCTCTTCCTCTCTCTCTCTCTCTCTCTAGAGTAGTAGAGTTGAGGTGGGAATCATATAAAATAACTGATTAAGTGCTCAGAGTTAACTAAGGAGGTTACATAGTAAAGTTTGTTAATTATGGCTAATCTAGTACATTGACAGAGGATCTCAATTAATATCAGAGATAAAGATAAAGAGTGCTTTGTTTCCTCTGTTTTGTTTCTTTTTTAAAACCTTCGTACATAATCGACTTTTGAGTAACTCAATAATTTTAGAACTTTCTTTCTAACCAACAGTACTACCTCCCCTTTCTCCTCTATTTTATTTCTTTATTAATTCTTTCAATTTATGTACATTGCTATACCTGAAGTTTTGATCTTATGTTGCCAGGTCAGAAACCCTGAAGTCGTAGTAATAATATTTACAAATAATTAACGAATTGTTAAATATTTGTTTTTAGTATCTTAATTTCCCAATGAGTAGACAAATTAATCACATATTTTGGGCTAGCCACATTCAATCATATAAAATCTTTGCCACATAAAATAACAGAAAAAACTTAATTGTATATTTTTTATCATAAATGTCTGTCTCCGTACATGTTTCTTTTTAAAGCAAGCATTACACTAAAAATCTCTTTTTCCTCGGGAGGAACACATAATTATATACACCCTTTTCTGAAATGTGGGACCCTTACTCTTTTTTTTATTTTTGAAAGATAGGTAGAATTTTGATGGTCCAGAATTTTCAGAAAACACTGATTTTTCTACCTATCTAAAAAAATAGTAGAAAAATTCGAAAAAATATAAAATTTTGTTTGCAAGTACATATTCATATGGTTATCACATTGAACGATTGGATCGACCGTTAGGATTTTAAAAAGTATCATATTGAGCCGTAGTACACTAGCCATCCGTGCTATGCATAGCACCATAGGCTCACTCTATATATTTAGTTAAAGAGAGATGATCTAAGTCGCAAGCAATTGTACATAATGTTTAGGTTTCTGATTTCTGAATGTTTGAAAGAAAATAATTTAAAAAATTTATTAAATAAATAAAATTGCAGTTTTCAGAATTATTATTGCTAGTAATATGAGATATAAATATTTTAATCGTTAGGTATTAAAAGTGTTTAGAAAACAAATAAGCACGGATGTAAATAAGAATGCATGCAATCACTCTCTGAGAAAGGAAAAAAATATAAAATAATAAAATAGTATTTTGGCAGCGAGAACAGCTTGGGTCCGATGTTCATCGGACTCAAATTTGGATCCGATGGGTTTCTGGACCGTCCGATCTACTTTAAGAATCGTGCGCACGAATTTTAAAACAGACTCGAAAGTTGCGGATGCGAATATTAAAGCAGATCGGACGGTCATCGAACTCATCGAACTCACTTTGAGTCTGATGGACATCGGACCCAAATTGACTCCTTTGGCAGCCTAACAACCAACACACTAATCCAAACGCCTAAAATCTCCATCACTCGTTCTCTGACTAAACAATTAAAAATAAAGTTGATGGCTCTAATTTAGTAAATTATAATCATTAGGTCTCTTAGTTTAATATTTAATTATTGGGGGCATTGCTGGAATTTCCCCGTCTTTTGCATAATTTTTTTTTAATTCTCCAAAATATAGCCCTCTTGTAAGATTCAAACAACAATAATTGCTACATCTCTAAAGATTATGATTTCACAAGTTTTTATTAAATTAGTACTCTGTGGCGAGTTGTATATATTCAAATGTCTGACATAAAACATTTGAAATATATACATTTTTTATCCAGTTCGAAAATGCAATAAATCATCATTTGAAGAAAAATTGCCTTGTTGATGTGTCCCCTTATTTCATAATTAATATTGAAGTATTAACCAAATTTAGTAATATTTAAGTGTTCACTCCAAGTAAGTATGTATATATGTGTTTGTGTCAATTTGTTACATAGATAATTAATTGTCAAACGGAACTTGGAAAATTGTCAGTCTGAGCAATTTAAATGTCCAAAAATAATAGTTTTAAAAATTCATTTCAAATATCAAGTTAAATTATAAACAAGTATAATTAAGTTATATTGATCGACAACTGAATGATCTAAAAAAACTCATATATCACGTCACGTTAGAGACTATATGTTTTTCATTCGAATTTCGAACTCATAACCTCTCCCATCAGAGACTATTTGTTTTTGTCACTAGAACAAATGTTAGTTCTTAATTGTTGGATGAATTTGGAGCTATTTTGTCGCGGATAAGAAAATATTAAGTAATTTTTATCTCCTAAAAAATTAGAAGTTTTCTTCTTTGTTGCAAGTACAAAGCATTTAAAAAATATATATAAATAGAGCTCTTGGCTCAGACGCGATTTTGTAGCAAAAAATAGAAGAATGCGTCTTTATCATCAGCTCTTATTTTCGGTAGCAATTAACTAGATAGCAAGCCAGAAATTAATTAGTACAAAATTACGAGATTATGTTTGTCAGCAGCCTATGTTACCCGATACTTCATTTAGGGTCCCGTACCTGTATTGGGTGCGTATTGGATACGGATACGCATCCGATACGTGATGTATCCTTACTCAGTAGATATGCATCTGGATACGGGTTGACACTGCAAAGATACGGCTGTATGGAGTGGATACACACCCGGATAGCGCTAAAAATTAATTTTTAGTGCTCTACAGGAATCGAACCCATTCATTTTAAGTTAACAATATACTCCTTTATCACTGCACCAACTCATATTTGTTGTTAGAATAGAATAGCTATGATATTTAATGTATAATTGGATTATTGTATAGTCCCCATCTAATAATTTTGATATTTAATAAGTGTTGAATTAATAACATAAATAAAATAACAAAAAAATTAATATATTTAATTGACGTATCGTATTCAGAATTTTTTAAAATTGTCATATCACCATATCCGTATCGTATGCTATATGATACCGAATTCATATCACCGACGGTACCGTAAAAGGGAATCTTTTACAATTACTTGATCTGGACCGTTCTTTTTAACTTGGCACGAATCTCAAAGCCCAATAATACTGTCCCCTCAGTCAGCCCGAATCCCAAACCGGCTGAGAGTTAATCTCAACCGTAAATAGCTAACTGTAAAAGGGAATCTTTTACGGTACCGTCGAGGATATGGATCCATACGATACCCGTACCCGTATCTATGCAACATAGTCGGCAGCTAATAGTTTTCTAGAATCAAGTTGTACTATTTTTTAGAGTTTGGTCAAACAGTTTATAGCTCTTATATATTCTGTGAGATACCCCGTATCTTAGTATTCGTGTGGCGGGTCATTGGATGCAAGGAACATATATCTGGTTCCTTTTCACGCATTACTGGATTCGTGACAGACTTATTTTCAGTTTTTAGCAGCGTTATAAAAATCGAACCGAATATAAACTGATAATATCTTAAGATCGGATCATATTTAATTCGAAATCTGTATGTAATGTACGAGATAATATTAATTAGAAATACATCGCTTTGAAATTTATTCTTTAAGAATTTGAACGGTTAAGATTTCAGAAAATCAACTCAAATTTTGAAAAGTTGAATTGAAAAAATTTGAATCGGACCTCGCTTTGTTTAGTTCCTGTAGAAAATTGTTTCCAGTATTGGACCAGTAAAAAACCAGGTTAATTTAAAATTAGTTTTTAGTATAAGAATTAACAATGTTTATTGGTTAGTCTAGTTTGAATTGAATTAAAATTAACTTAATTAATTTAATATTTCATGTTTGTATAAATAAACCGATACATTGTTATCTCACTTTTTCAAATCTAGACAGTCGAATTGAACCACTTAATATAATATTAAAATATGTTTGAAAATCAAATTTTATATTTTTTTGAAAATTATTTACTATATTTTTTAGATATATACAAAACTATTGTTTCTCATAAAATTATGAACTATCCAAATTCCAAAAACATCAATTTTGTACCTATCTAAACAATTATAATATTTTTTTCTAAAAATAGTAAAATTTGGTCTAAGCTTATTTTAATATGAAAATTATGTTGAATGGTTTGAATCAACTATTTGTACTTTGAAAATGAAAATAAAAATATAGAGCATTGTGAGGCACAAAGCTAATGAAGCATTTTAATCTAACAGTTTTGGCTATTTGATATTGAATCTTCATCTTTAAATTATAAAGCCAAAATCGAAGTATCACAATTTTCTAACGGGATCGATCCAAGTAATTGAAACGAACAGTCAAACTCTACGGGCCTGTTCGGCTTGCCACTGATATCAAATCTTCAACATTAAATTATAAAGCTAAAATCGAAGTATCACAATTTTCTGACGGGATCGATCCAAAAAATTGAAATAAACAGTCAAACTCTACAGGCCTGTTCGGCTTGCCGCTGTACCCGAGAAAAAAAAAAATTTCACTTAGAGTAAAAATTTTTTCCCCACGCGCACAATATTTTGACTATTCAAATAATCTTCATTCCCAAACCCATTCTTATTACCTTCAAACGAACAGGCCCTACTAGAATACAATAAATCTGGTTTGATTGAAATCAAATCAATTTGGTTCAGTTAAACACCATTGACTTGGTGCAAAATTTTGTTTCAAAGGTTGAATATTCTTTAGCTACTTGATAATCCAACAAATGTACACTTCTTTCTTTTGCTCCAATCAACGAAATATGCATAATTGTGGATTAGATCGTATTACGTGATCTTTTGCGTACAGAAATTAAAAGCGCTAAGAATTAGGTCGCTATGAATTATGAACGCAAAAAGTAGGGTTTCTGGAAGGGCATGGAAGAAATAATGATTGGGGAAACAGTGCGTGACAACCGACCATAAATTCCAAGGAACAATTTGTCCCATATAGACAAATATAGGATTTGTATTATGGGCTCATTTTAAAATGGGCCGAGCTTATTGATTATTTGTCGCATAGACAGGTTCGGGCCCAGCAAAAAAATTTTTTTTTTTTTTTCCTGTCATTGTTTTCTTATTCTTCTTCCTTATTTCCGAGACCTTTTTCCCTGCGCAGCCAACAAGCTTGTATCAAAGTGTGCCACTGCTCGAAATCTTTCTCTTTCTTCCTTGCTCGGAATCGCTTGTATCCAAGTGAGCCACTGAAGCTCATACTGGAACCAGCAATTACAGTCGTAGCTAGCTACAACAATGTCTTTCTTCCTTGCAAAAAGGCTTTCTTTGTCTTCTCCCTCTTCTTTCCACCGCCAGCATCTATCTCTTCTGCTGCCTCCTCTTCTCCGTCTCTCATTTTCTACCCAACCCTCGGAACAGGAGGAGATTCCTTTCCTCGCCAAGTATCTCATCTCCTCCTTGGGCTTCTCCCCTGACCGAGCACTTAAATGCTCCACTGACTCGGCCTTCACTACAGTCCTATCCTCTGACCGGCCTGAGTCAGTCGTAAGATTCCTCAAAGAGACGGGTCTATCAGATGATCAGATCAAATCTGTTGTTTCATGCTACCCGCGTCTTCTGGCTTCCAACGTGGAGAAAATCCTGAAACCAAAGGTACGTGAATTGATGGATGGGGGTTTCTCTGGTGAACTTCTGGTTCAGTTGATCCGATCCAACCCAAAAGCACTTGTGTCCAAACACACTCTCTCCCGTCTCCTCTTCTGGAGGGATTTTGTTGGAAAAGGCGATCAGGCTTTACTAAAAATCCTTCTGAGGAACGGATGGTTAATCCAATATGACCTTGACAAGTATGTTGCTCCAAGAATAAAATTATTCAAAGAATATGGATTGTCGAATCCAAATATTGTGAAGGTGCTTGAGCATGGGCACACCATGAGCAGAAGCCTAGATTCTCTGAAGGAGACCCTCATGTTCATCGAGGAGCTGGGAATTCCAAGAGAATCAGGCATGTTCTTCAGCACATTTAACGCACTTAGTAGGTATAGCAAAGAAAAACTTAAAAGAAAGGCGGAGTTCATCAAGACAACGTGTGGCTGGTCACAGGAAGAGTTGTGTTCTGCTCTCACCAAAGCCCCTTCTGTACTTGCATCTTCTGAGAACAAGATTAAATCGACCATGGATTTTCTTATCCAACAGGCTAAATTGGAGCCCGGGAGCATTGCTTCTCAGCCTCTATTGCTTACGTATAGCTTAGAGAAAAGGTTGGTGCCTAGGCATCATGTGCTGAGCATCTTGGCTGCAAAAGGCCTAGAGAAAAGTTGTAGCCTTTCTACTGTATGTATTCTTACAGAAAAGAGGTTCCTTGAGAAGTACCTAGAGCCATACAAGAAGGAAGCACCGGAGCTGGTGGAGGCTTATTCTGCTGCTTTGAGTCAGAACATATCTGTTTGACTGTTCTTTGTCACTCAGGCAACTGCGTTTGTGGACCTTTTGATTTAATATCGTTTTTTTTTATAATTCTGTTTTGAAATTAATGTTGGCGTTAAGCACTTCACCTAGTATTAGTCTCAGAGTTCGTGTAACCTCTGATCTTTCTTGATGGAAAAGCTATAAACTTTGGTAGTCAGTATTTGGCAATTTTGAAATAGAAGCTAATTGAATTGCCAGCAACTAACTTCTCAGGTTTATGACAAGCTGTTATACAGCTTCTTATACTTTGTATAATCTTAATTACAAGTCTGCTTTTGCACCATTAATTAAATATGGTTACGACTGTTAAAATAGTTTACTGGGGGCATTGGTTCCGAACAGATTTGTTCTGCTCTGCTGTTCCCAAGCTTGCTCAGGGTTATTCATGAAGATGCCTGGCTAAATGGTTCTGGTACTTTGGAAATTATGATCCCCTGGATAGCCAGTTGATTTAGAAAATGCATTATTACCTGGGGCTTTTTGGTCCATTTGGCAAATTCGTAAATGTTTATGCTAAGCCAGGTTCAGAGCAGTTGAATCATGGTTCTTTTGTTCTTCTTGTGAAATATTACGAGTTTGAAGTTGAACTGAACACTGAAATAACCCTAAACCACTGCTATTAGTTAGACTGAATACTCATATAAGCCTTAATTTGTGCTATTAGTTAGAATAATGCAAGTTCAGTTCTAGTAGTCTTATTTTCTGCAATTAGAAACCATTGCAAGTAATCTAACATGCTTTCTGTGACATAAATTTCATTTTCTAGATGATGGATAATTTGGTCTTTGGCAACTACTCATCCTATGTTATAAGAAAAACTTTTGGTAGTGCGCACCACAGATTCCATTTTCTAGATGATGGATTTGCATGAGCTGAACAAATTTTAGGCAATTCTTTTGTGAGTACTGGTATACACACTTCCAAAACATCTACTAATTTGCAAGATTGATAAAAAACCCCTGGTTATAATGCTATTGCAACATCAATTTCTCTCTCTTAATCTATTATGCTTGTATCTGCTATTATAATTTACCGGAGGTATTGTTGCTGAACAAACATCTGGAGGTGTTTTGTTAATTAAGCCGACACAGTTTATGTGAAAGTGGTGGCTTTGCTGACCTAAATACCTTGTAGCAATTAGGACTTTCTTCTGTAGGCAATGCAGATCTTGAGAGAAGGCTAGTGTCAAGGCATCATAAGCTGAGCATCTCAGAAAGAAAGGGACTGATAACAGGTCTTGATCTTTGGAGTCTCAATCAATTATTCAAATGGAGCTATCTTGTTGAATTGATCTGCCACGTAAGAACAATCACAAGCTTGTCAAAATTTTTACTGAAAAGATGCTTGCTGCGTTGTAAAGGTCTTAAGTGCCTGACCATCACCTGTAACCTGAGCCGGTTCGTCTGCATTGAGGTGCCTGCTAGCACGGATCTCAATGCAATGTGGATATCATCCAAATGAACCCTTGCTATACCAACACAGTTATACTTAGAGTGGGAAAAATGGCACGGAACGGAACGGAACGGAACGCGTGTCAGTTACGTGTCGTAACTCGCGTGTCCTGTGCCGTGACCATTCGCGTGCCGTGCCCGTCTTTTGAAACTTTGGCACGGCAAGGCACAACACGTAATCACGCGAGTCACGTGTAATTAGGACTATTAGATATTGATTTAATGGGGAATCTTGAATAAACTAACCTACATTATGATTAAATGGTCACGCGAGTCACGTATGGTCATGGCACGTTTAGGCACAGCGTGACTCACGTGGCGTGACCATTCGCGTGTTGTGTCCATCCCTTGACATTTTGGTCACGGCACGGCACGTGAAAAATTAACTTGATTACGGCACGGTATGGCACGTTAAGGCACGGGACCAAACTCGCAGCGTGTTAGTTACGGCAGGACACGTTTTTTCCACTCAAGTTATACTCTATTTCAGTCATTTTCATCTTTACTGAAGGGCACATTGACAAATGATAATCAGCTGAAAACCTCTGTATATTAATTTATTTAATTTGAAACTACAAGCCTGGACGAACACATTATAATTTCATAGCGAAGCCTCTAACTATTGAATTATGAATTAGGTTAGTATGTAAGCCAACCCAACACGATCAAACATGATGTATGTACAATTAATTATTTAATCAATTAATATCTAGAGGAAAACGCGCATACTTGGTGCCAATAGTACTTCGGTATTGACAATTCAAAAGATATATTTTAATTGGCAAAATCCAAAAAATCGTATTTAACATTTGTGTAGCGAGGAACTAGGATGTCCTAGTTTGGACCACTGGTATTAGTGAGCAAAGTTGTTAGTTGTACATTCTTTCCATCTGTACTACGTGAACTACAGTTTTTTTTAAGTAAAGGATTAGAGTAAACATTTGCCTACTTCTCTTTACGAACTTGCCTTTGATCTAGTGACAAGGGCACATGACTTCCACGTGAAAAGTCATGGGTTCAAAATCCATAAAGTGAAGAAATCCTCTATATTATATTACATCGGTTTGAAAATGTATTGGATGGCTTGACCCCATCCCATGATTTCAAAAAAAAAAAACTTCTCCTTGCCTCAAAAATAAAAGGCCACATTGACCCAAGCAGGCCAGTAGCCATTTCCACCCTCCCTTGAGATCTTTACCGCATCCAATTATTATTTATTGAGCTCTATATACTCATCATACCGAACTGCTAATTGGAATGGATGCAGAACAGCTCCATAGAAGATTAATAGATTATGCATGTTCAATACTGTATAATGTACAGTAGCTAAAAAGAATATAATATCCATCATGTTATGCATTAAAAATGGTAAGAAACTAAGATCTGTGCATCAGTCTGTTTCTCGCAATGGTTCCTTAAACAACCAAAAGTTATAGCGGCATCATCCTTGAGCAGGATTAAAATTGTACATTCTTTCACACTTTTAGTGCACAACATCCATCTCTCATTTCTCGCCAAACCAAAAGAATACAAAAATAAAATGTGCGCTGTTCTTAGAACTTCACTCTAAATACCTCCTTTTATTTTCTTCTTTCTTTTTGTCAACATGCACTCTGAAAAACTACTTGGTCAAATAATTTCTGACACCCAGGCATCTTACTGCAGCATAGCACATACACCATTACTATCAAAACAAAACTGCTAACAGACTTCTTTCTTTCGCCTTCTTTATTTAAATAAGTAAACACAAAAAAGGAGGAAAAAATGGCATAAAATCAATAACTTTGGGAACAGAACTACGACTTAGACATGATTAAGTGGAGTAGGGGTAGGAATCGGCTCTTGTAGAATAGAGGTGACAGGTAAGAGTTCATTTTGCCCTTTGTGTGCCATCAGCTGATTCACTAGTACTAGTGCTGCCATTGCCTCCGCCATCGGTACAGCTACATTTACATGGCAAGAAAATCATAAACAACTTGCAGAGTGAGAGAAAGAGAGAGTAGGTATTCTAAAAAGGGTTCTATGTACCTCGTGGGACCACACAAGGGTCGTGCCGGCCCCTCGCAATGAGCTCAGTCTCCTCCCGATCTCTTGTTACTGTGTGCTGTTTTTTCTGGAAATCACAAATCTCGCATATTTACTTGATTGATGATATTGAGCAGAACAACTTGGAATGAAATGAAAAAACACAAGTAAATAGGAAAATAGAGAGAAAGGTGAAAAAGGCTAACATACCCCAATGGTAGCTGTAGGTTTGAAAGCAATCCTCATGTTAATTATTTCTCCATTTGATATCCCTCCCTGTAACACGTCAGCATTATTAGTTGTTTTATAGATTATCTAATGAGGAGGGATCACATGAAAATGTTTTTTTTTTTTTACAATACTCTGCATGGGAGTGGTACACAACCCATATGGCATCTGACATTTCAACTTCTTTTTTTCTGTTCTCATAAATAAAACAAATAAGAAGTCGGCAAAAGGAACCATAATAATCAGAAAATAATGGAATTGTCAATCAACCAGTACTAAATTCCTATCTAGTACCATTGTACAAGTACCACATCATTAACAATATAAAGATAATTTTAAAGTGGTACCTGAATACCCCCAGATCGGTTGGTTTTTGTTCTGATCTTGCCATTGGCATCCACATAGAATTCATCATTGTGCTCACTCCCCATCAAGAAGGTACCTAAACTCGTAGCAACCAGGTCATTACACAATCAATTATTTGTTTTTTGTTTCTCTTTTCATAAGAACTAAATTGGGTCTGGTTCCTTATTAAATGACACCCCGCCTTCAATGTCTTGTGATAAGAAATGTAAACTGCTAATTGTTACAATATTACCCCTATGATAGCTTAGTTTTCTCTAAATTCCAATTATGGTAAAATTAAACAAAGAAGAATTGTTTGTTGGGTTCTCAGTTCTTGTCTAACTCTCATAAACCAATTTCGGGTGCAGATTACAAAAAACTGTCCGAGTTATGTTTTTTTTTTCTCTCAATAACCTGTTTTTAAAGGTTGGGGTGTTATTTGCAATATATTGACGGCTAGTTTGTCATCTATGCTAATGTATTTGTGCAAATGAAACAAAATATGGGCATAATCTGCAGTAAGGCTAAAAGCCACTTATAGTGACTTACCAGCAAATCCACTTCCAAATTCAAATCCCTTAGTTGCAGGAAGAGATAACATGGACTTTGCTAGCTCTGCCTCAAGTTTATCAAAGACCGGTTGACCAAGTCCCTGTTCAAATATTTCATAATTAAGTCATTTGCGCACAACCATCTTCCAAAAACAGTTTGGGGATTTAAATTCCTTTTTGATATGAAACTTACGCGTGGCACGTTTCTAGCAATGCAAGTCACAACTCCACCAATGGAGTCACCTCTCACTCTTACCACATCAATTGCATCTATCATCTTCTGTGCATATTCTGGATCTGGGCACCTTACTATGTTACTCTCTATCTGTTGGGATGTCCCAACGAGAAGAAATTAGAAGAAATTAGTTTCTTACTGAATATTTAATAACATGAACCTTAAGAAACAAAAACCAAAATTACCTGTTCCATTGTTAAGGTCTCATGATCAACAATCCCATCTGGAAGCACCACTGTGTGCACTTGAGATACATAAGCGAGGACCTATATTTTTTTAAAGCATAAGTAATTAAGTTAACAAAACATGCGTCTAACAAAAAAACATGCCCGTTTCCTAATGTGATTTTCTATGAGTTCGGTACTTCCTTAATGTCAGTGTATGCTAATGTTATCTGATAATACAGGTCAACTATCAATGCTTAAAGTAAACCTTTTTGGCAAATATAAAAATTAGGGTCTTCTTTGTGTGTTTGTCTGTGTGGGGTCGGGGGGCAAAGAGAACATACCTCGGTCCCAAGATGTTTGAGGATTTTCTTGGCAACAGCTCCAGCCGCCACTCTTCCAATTGTTTCCCTTGCTGATGATCTACCTCCTCCCTACTTATTCAGATAAGGCCACAAATTTGTTGAACTATTCGTAATTCTTTGTGCACAAGTGGATAAAAAAATGTAAAGGCAAAAAAAGGTGGTACCTGAACAGCACGAATGCCGTACTTGAAGTCGTATGTTGCATCAGCATGTGAGGGTCTGTATGCTTGAGACATTTCACTGTAATCCTGTTCGAGTTCCAAAATAAATAGATTATTCCATTTGCTCTTAGTCTATTACCGCATCAAGGTATACATAGTTTGTGCATTCAAACATGAAGCAATTTAAGTACTACATGGTTGCTTGCCCCACTAATAACTTCAAAAATTAAAAATGTCATTTGAATGCATAAATTATTAAGCATACAATCTTTTGTTATAGGACTATCATATTTCATGAATTCAAGTCTAAAGCAGCTGTAGTAGATTAAATTTAAAAACTAGATATATTGATATAGTAACAGGTATGAATGGATATAAAACCAATGCAACGGAAACTTTTGAAGACTTACTTTGCCTCTTTGATCAGTATTTGGTACAAAAACATGTATTGGTGTTCCCAAAGTCAACCCTGAAATAATAAGCCACATAAAAGGTAAAAGAGAGAAACAGCAGAAATTCAGAGTAGGAATGTTATAAAAAGGGTTAAAAAAAACCTTTAGAACAAACTCCAGATTGAATGGTGCAGGTGTCAGTCTCCTTCCTTGGTGTGGTTATTCTACTCTGGCCTGGCCTCCTGCGTCATACATGGCTTTATAAGCAATATTTGATTGGAAAATAAGATTTTGAACATCAATCTCAACAACTAAATAATATACCAGCAGCAACTGAATAGTTACAGATATTTTTTATTGGCAAAAAAGTACCAAGCTTTCTTTCATTCAAATTTGCCAAAGAATGACATTGGTATTTGCATTTGTAGCCTTTCAATTTTTTTTCTTGCACATTTGCAGAAGACATAAAATTTTAATAGGGGCATAGTGATATTAAATGAACATGACATCTAACCTGATAGCAAAAATAATACCAAACAATATGAAAGTTTTTCAAATAAAACCAGCCATTCCTCCAGATTAGCAAAGAACAACAACACTTGACCCAAGTTAAACTTGAGTTTAAGTTACCAAGTTAAAGGTTTCAAATATAATTTTTTTTTTTAAATCTCCACCAGAAGCAATTGAAAGAAATACTTATTTTTATATAACTTCTCTTCTCAGAAAAAAGTGCAGAACAGTCTCGGCGCATAAAACTTACAATCCTTGTTGTAAAAGAACATATAATCAAATGAGGGCAAATAACGAGAACCTTCTGTCAAGTTCAAATTGGATATCTGCCTCAGAAAGAGGTATGTTAGGAGGACAGCCGCTGATGGTGCAACCAACACCTCCTCCATGCGACTCACCAAATGTGCACACCTGGAAGTTTGTCCCAAAGACATTCCCGCTCGCATGCACCTCAACTGTGTAAAAATTGTATTTATATGTTGTTATATTTTTGCTATCACTTGATCCAATAATAGTACCAATAATGAATCATATATTCATGGGAGGTGACAACAGTCCCCTCGCATTTTATTTCAGTCTTATAGCCCCAAAAGCCTCTGTGATCTTCTTGATTAAACAAATTTCATTAACGTTTTATCATTTTGGGGCCATAAAGTCTATAAGTACCTTTAATTGAAAACAATAATTTGAAAAGAAATGACTCTAATGAAGTGCAGATGTCTCAAAGGGCTACATGAATGAGGATAAATATTTAAAAATGGGGATACATATAATTTCACTTCTTTTTATTCGTTTGTCTATGTTTAGCTGATTCCCATACCCAAAATAAGTGTTACTTAAGGCTCTATAATGTGACCTGTAAAATTCCATATGATGACATAGTAGCAGTTATAAAAAAAAGAATCCACTCCACAATTCAGATATGATGAGGATCGTGTGCAAATTCGCACCATTAACATTGATATTAAGAGAATTTACATGAAAACTGAAATCTACAGTGACAGAGACATTGAAACGCACCGTTTTAATAGACTATATACACAATTTCTACAACAAAATAACGGACAAATTCTGAACAAAATTGGGATTGAGGGAGGGAGGGAAAAAAAACCTGATCTTCTGGCAGGAGCGTCGCCCCGTGGCCTCACGGAGATCTGCACTGGAGAAAGAGACAGCCGCCTCAGATCCGACGGCTGGGATCCAATCCCACCCGACTTTATTAGAAGCTTGCTTGCTCCGAATGACACCGCCATTACCTCTCTCTCTCTCTCTCGCTCACTATAATGTGGAGAAGGATAACGGGAGTTGGTGAGAGGGAGAAAGAGTAATATAGACAAGAGAGAGACTCTACTTCTCTACCAGACCAGTAAGCCACCTACCCCGCCATTGTAAAGAAAAAGGTAACGTGATCTCCATTTCTTTATGGAGTGAAGACTATATTTAATACTTACATCAGAGTTAAATGGATACGTCCGGGGTCAAATGAAGTGGAGAGGAAAAGTGGGGTGGCTCGGACCGGGCGCGGCCTATTGTGGACTGAAGAAAGGACGAGAGGAAGTCAGGAAGATATCATTTCCGAACTGGACCTCCAAAATATCCTGAATTTGAACAAAGCAACTTTGCTTATTGGAATTAGCTCTATTAGACTTCTAATTTTGTTTAATTCATCTGTTGATTTACTGCACGTGACTTATTTGAGTCGTCATTTCTTATTTTTGTTCAATATTGTTAACGAGTTATGTGCTGATGTGGCCATGGTGTGTTGCTCGTAGGACACAGACGTAATTGTCAAGTGTGCACTTTATGACGATTCAATCCTAACATGACAATGAAAATGTTATTTAATTATCCTAGTAAACAAAACTAATGCGCTGTAGAAATATATAGCTACATAACATTTATCTTTCATCTCAAGGAGGTAAAATAACGGCTTGACCTGATGTTGCTAACTTGCTATGGATCTAATATGTCCAAATCGGGAGTTGAATCTGCTGCGATTCCGAGAGGATCGAAGGATCCTGAAATTCCGAGATCGACAGTTCAAATTTTTCCGTGCACGGATCTCGGAAACGTTCGGAAAAATAATTTTTCATGCACGCATCTCGAAAAAAACCAACAGTTGAGATCAGATCGCGGGTCCTGTGATTCTCCGAGAATCACAGCAGATTTATTTTCCCGAATCGGGCGGCTCAATTTGCCGTTGTTTAGCCTAACACGCTAAAAGTATGATAGCTAATTGAAACTCGAATAAAGAGGTCCACGAGTAGTGTATTGATTAAACCCGGGCGGGTCGACCCGGACGTGCAAACCGGGACCCGAACCCGAACCGAACCCGACCCGACATTGAATCCGACCCGACCCGTTCTAAAGTGATGGTCGGGTTTTGACACGGGTCGGATCCGGTTTCCTGGGCGAAACCCGACCTTCCCCCTCCTCCGAGTCAACCGTCTACCCGAACCCGACCCGGACCGGCCTAAAACCGACCCGAACCGTCCGAACCCGACCAAAACCCGGCTGAACCGGCCGAACCCGGGTGAACCCGACCTACCCCGACCCTAACCCGGGTCAGACCCGACCTAACCCGACCTAACTCGGGTCAGACCCGACCTAACCCGCCCGAAACCCGGGTCTAACCCGGCGGGACCCGAGTCAACCCGACCCAACCCGCCCCCAGCCGAAATTCAAATTTTTTTTAGAATTCCAACGGCAAATTTTCCCTCCCCCCAAACACACCCTTAAATATACCCCCATTCTTCATAAATTTCACATCTCAATCTCATACTCATTATTCTCAATCTCTCATTTTCTCAATCTCATTTCTCATACTCTCAATATTTTTATTATTCTCAAATTTATTTTTATTGTTTAAAAAAAAAGAGTTGCAATTATTTCCTTCTACAAAATACAAATACGCAAAGGAATACGAAAGACGAAAGTAGAGGAATTACGAAGGATTTTTTTCATTCTACCTCCCGCAAGATTTTTCGCGAGATTAAAAGGTTAGATTTATTTTAGTAATTGTTAAATAATTAGAATTAGTTTAATAGGTTAATTTAGTAATTGTAGGAATTGTTAGATAATTTTTAGTAATGTTAGTAATGTTTAGAAATTTGTAGTAATTTTGAGTAATTGTTATTTGTTAGTAATTGTTAGTATTTTTTAGTAGTGTTAGTAATTTTAGTCATTGATGTAGTAATTTTTAGTAATGTTAGATATTGTTAGTAATTTTTAATATGTTAGTTCTTTATTTGTTAAATTCGGATTTATTTTTAAATTGTAGATAAATAAGCTACTATTTATTTGGATTTGTAGATTCTTATATTTTATTATTTTTTCGGATTTATTTTGAAATAGGTTAGATTTATTTTTTAAAATTCGAATTTATCTTAAATAGGTTAGATTTTTTAGTTATTTCTTATTTTTGAATTGGTTGGATAGTTAGATTTATTTCTAAATATGTTATCTTTATTTTTAATAGGTTACATTTGAATAATTTCAAATATGTTAGATTTTAGATTTATTTCTAAATATGTTAGATTATTGTATTTAATTTTGAAATATGTTAGATTATTGTATTTGTTAGATTATTGTATTTTATTTTGAAATAGGTTAGATAAATAGATTTGTTTGATAAATATGTTATATTTTATTTTTTAAATTTTGAATATGTTAGATTATTGGATTTTATTTTGAAATTCGGATTTATTTGAAATAGGTTAGATTTTATTTTTTAAAATTCGAATTTATCTTAAATAGGTTAGATTTTTAGTTATTTCTTATTTTGAATTGGTTGGATAGTTAGATTTATTTCTAAATATGTTATCTTTATTTTTAATAGGTTACATTTGAATAATTTATATTTTATTTTGTTAGAGTTATAAGTTGAATTAGACTTATTTTTTCTTAAATATATTTTTTAAATTTGAATTAGAGTTATTTTTTTTAATTTATAAAATTTGAATTAGACATTTTTTTAAAATTTGAATTAGACTTTATTTTTTAAATTTTAATTAAACTTTATTTTTTTAAATTTTTATTTTTTCTTTTTCTTTTTCTTTTTCTTTTTCTTTTTCTTTTTAAATATGAATTTCAATTAAACTTTATTTCTTTTAAATTTGAATTAGAGTTATTTTTTAAATTTTAAAATTTAAATTAGACATTTTTTTAAAATTTGAATTAGACTTTATTTTTTAAATTTTAATTAGACTTTATTTTTTTTAAATTTTTTCTTTTTTTTCTTTTTCTTTTTCTTTTTCTTTTTCTTTTTAAATTTGAATTTCAATTAAACTTTATTTCTTTTAAATTTGAATTAGAGTTATTTTTTTAAATTTTTAAAATTTGAATTAGACATTTTTTTAAAATTTGAATTAGACTTTATTTTTTAAATTTTAATTAAACTTTATTTTTTAATTTTTTTCTTTTTCTTTTTCTTTTTCTTTTTCCTTTTCTTTTTCTTTTTCTTTTTCTGTTTCTTTTTCTTTTGAATTTCGGTCAATGACAATATGACATAGGCAGAGCCAGAGGCCAGAGGCATTCGGCCAAAATTTTTTTTTTTTTTTTTTCTTGTGAAGTTCGGCCAATTTGAATTTAGATACTTAGAGTCCAATTTGAATTTAGATTTATTTTTGTTAGATTTAATTTATATTTAATTTAGATTTAATTTAGATTTAATTTGAATTTAGAGGCCAATGAGAACTTTAATTTATATTTAATTTAGATTTATGTTAGATTTAATTTAGATTTATGTTAGATTTAATTTAGATTTATTTTAGACGTAATTTAGAATTAATTTACATTTAATCTAATTTATATTGAATTTAGATTTACATTTAAATAGGTTACACAATTTCGGATTTATTTTGATATGAATTTGGTTTTAATATGTAGAACAAATGGACCCCGAAATGCCCGAATGGATGCGTGCTGCTCATAGAGCTTCCGAGGATTTTTTCAACCCTACGCCCGATGGCCAACAACAAAATATGGATGCAATAGAAAGTAGGATTCAACCACAAGAACCACCTATTTATCCACAAAATCCATCGCAAGTGCAACCGCCGTATCCACAAAATCCCTCCCAAGTGCCACCACCTATTTATCCACAACAATATCCTAACTATTATCCACAAAATCCATCCCAAATGGCACCACCTAATTACTATTATTCTAACCCTTCATATGGAGCAGGTACGGCTTCTACAGGATCGACTCAATACACCGCCCCTATAGGAAGCGGTCCCTCGACAAGTGTCCCGGAAATTGAAGTTGTCCCCGCAACCCAAGCCGAAGTTGATGCTCCCATTCCCATCGAACCACCGAAGAAGAGGAAAACCAAGACACCCGAATACAAGGCGGATTGGTGGCGGTATTACGAGAGGACATTGAATGCGAGTGGAGTTGTCCGTACTCTAAAATGTAAGGTACGCGGTTGCAAGGTTATTTACGAGTATAAACTTGCAAATGGTATGTCCACTTTTAAGAAACATGCCGATGGTCATGCGAAAAAGGGTGAGCAACCGCAAGAAAATGCGGACCCGCGGTTAGTCCAAACCCTTATGAACCCGGATGGTAGTAGAACCCACCAACGATATGATGAAAAATTAATGCTTGAAGAATTTGCCCGATATATTGCCCACAAGGAACAACCAATTAGTATGGGTAATTGTAGTAGTTTTGCCCGGCTATGCATTCGGGGGTTAGCTCAACCATTGTATAAGAAAATCCATCATAGAAAAATGGTACGTGAAATGAAAAACCAGTTTATCCAAAAGAAAAACGACCTACGGGCTATATTTGGATATGCCAATTATAGTGTCTCCATTACCTCCGATATATGGACTGCCGGTAAACACGGCCTAGGGTACTCTTGTATTACCGGTCATTGGATCGATGAGAATTGGGTTTTACAAAAACGGGTTTTAAGTTTTCGGGTGTTAGATTCCCCGCACACTGCACAAGTTATTTACCATTCAATTATTGAGGTTTTACAAGAATATAATCTAAAAAGGGATTTACGGAACAAGGTTTTTTCTATCTCGTTCGATAATGCTAGCAACAATGTAGCGTCCATCAATCATTTCATCCGGTCCCTAAACCCAATCATGAATGGTGCACTGTTTCACCAAAAGTGTGCTTGCCATATACTAAACCTTACCGTAAAAGATGGTCTTAAGGTAGAAGCCGTAAATGACTTGATAATTAAATTCAAGGGAGGTCTTGCCCATATTTATTCAAACCAAGAAAGAAAACAAAATTTCGCAGCTTTGTGCGAAAGAATAGGTTTGGGCAAAATGAGGGTACCTTGGGATATAGACACCCGTTGGAATTCCACCTACAGGATGCTGCACCGATGCATTCCTTACAAGGCGGCTATAGGGGAGATGTTGAGATCGACGAACGAAGGACAAGCTTTGGATCTCACCGACCTCGAATGGCAGCTAATAATAATGCTTGCACAATTCCTTGGAACCTTTTTCACCGCAACCGTGAAATTATCTTGCTCGTACACACCGACGGCACATGAGTTGCTGCACCATCTCTACTATATTTCCAAGGTGTACCGTGATATGGAAGATAGGGATAGGATGGATTCCCCTCTCCATCCGATCGTAGCAGCCATGAAGGTAAAATTTCTTAAATATTGGGAAGAGGTACCCCTCTTGACCGTTCTCGCAAACTGCCTCCATCCGGCATACAAGAAGAAGTTCACGGTAAAAATACTCGTAGCCTACAAGAAAAATCTAAAATTAAATTGGAGGGACGAGGATCCCCGCGTACAAAAGGCATTGGACGACATGTTTGCCATATATTACGAAAGAAGAAATGCCGACCAACCGCCTTCGACCGGTGGCGTGAGGTACGAATATAAATATACATATGTTTTTAATATTTATTATATAATATCTACATTATTTGTCCACTAATTTTTTCTATTGTTTTAATAGTCTATCCACACACAGCAGTACTGGATTGTTAGGCGATTTTCAGGATGATGACGACCCGACGGGATCCCAAGGTAACACGAACGAGTTAATGAGCTACTTATTGGGGACCACCGAAAGTGAAGGAGTTGACGTCATGGATTGGTGGAGGAGGAATGCAACTGCCTATCCAACACTGGCGATGATGGCCCGCGACATATTTGCCGTGCCCGTGTCAACCGTCCCTTCTGAATCCTGTTTTAGCTCGGCGAACAGGATCCTTACCGATAAACGAAGTAAGCTGGGTGCACATGTTTTCGAGAGACTTGTGTGCTTGAAAGACTGGATTGATGCTGAAAATCGCACGCAACATGCCATGAGATTGGAAGCGTCATCATCCGGTGTCGACACTCAAGAAAGCGGTACCGAGGGACCTGAGCCTAACGAGGATTCGGACGGTGAGCAAGAGAGCGACCTATGGTATATGCACAACAACTACTAGATAGGTAGTGTCGGTATAAAATTCTATCCTCTTTTAATTTTTATTTACATTTTTTTAAATTATAATTTCTAAATATTTCAATTGTTTTATTTTAAAGAATAATTACTAACAAAAAAAAAGTTAGAACTCCGCCTATGTTATTTTACATAGCCGGTCCCAAGCCCGGAATAAAGGAGGAGGGTAACTTTTGTTTTTAAATCTATTGTTTTAAAATAATTCGATTTTAAAGATAAAAAATAATTCGGTTTTAAACTAATTCGGTATATCTCGGTTTTAGAATAATTTGGTTTTAACAAAATTCGGTTTTAACTTAATTTGATTTTGTTAAAAGTTATAACAAAAATATATTGAGTTAAAATAAAAAAAAAGAAAAAAAATGCAAAAAAAAAAAAATTTCTCTCTGCCGCTGCCCTCTGCCCTCTCTGCCTCTCTGAAACAGAAACAAAAAAAAACAGCACCGAAAAAAAAAAAAAAAAAAAAAAAACCAAACCGGACCGGCCCTACCCGGACCGGACCGACCCCTGACCCGACCTAACCCCCCCGTCCTAACCCGCCGGGTTTAGACCGGGTTAGGTTCGGCCGAGTCAGACCCCAACCCGCCCCCCCCTACCCGACTCAACCCGTTGACCCGGGCTAACCCGTGCCCGAGTCAACCCGGGGACCGGGCGGGTTTGGACCGGCCCGGACCGAACCGGACCCTTTTCAAGCCACCA